>CAWUFW010023126.1:0-81752 GCA_963921515.1 Calotriton arnoldi | reverse complement strand
TGATCAATGCCTGACACAAGAATTGTTGTATCTCTTTCACTGTTTTAGGCTCTGTCTTTTTCCTGATACACTCTGCTCTTTCTAGTGTAACTGCTCGTCCTTAGGCAAATATTATTTGGCCCAAGTAATGCACTTCAAGAACTGCATATTGTACTTTATCTTTTTCAACTCTGTACCCTCTTTGTGCTAAGACGGTTAACAAATTGGTGGTATCATTTCTGCACTGCTCTTCTGACCGGCTACTTACTAGGATGTCATCCCCATATTGCAGCAGCACACTGTTACACTGGAAGTCTGAAAGGTCATTTTTGACTGCCCTGTTAAATATACTAGGGGACTCACAGTACCCCTGTGGCAGATGAGTATACAAATACTGAGTTCCTCTAAAGCTAAATTATGTTAGGTATTGACTTTCAGGGGGCAGGGGGACACTATAGAAAGCATTTTTCAAATCAATCACTGAGAAATGTGTCGCATCAGCTGTGATGTTTGTAAATATTATTGACGGATTCAGTACCACTGGGAACTTGGGTACCACTATATTACTGAGTGGACAAAAATCCCGAACCATCCTCCAAGGACCCCCTTTGATTTCTTTACAGGGTATATAGGAGTATAACAAGGTGAAACTCCTGGATATAGTTCTCCCTGCTTCACCACTGCTATACTAGTAGGTGCTATTCCCTCATCTTCTTTTGACAAAGGATACTGCTCAACCAATATGTAAAAGTGCTCCTGCCTTCATGGTAATTTTTACTGGTGTTGCTGTCTGTTTCAAACCTACATCCTATGGTCCTGTTGTCCACAACTGTGGCGGTACTTTTGCTAAATCTTGGTCTTTCATAGAGTTGGGACTTGGCTTGGGTGTGGATGTTCCTATCTCTAATTCTACCCCAATCATAACTGTATTTTCAAACACCACAGTGGAATTTGTTGGCTTACACTCTCCACACAGTTGTTCATCAAGTAGGTCTCATAATCCTAGTCCAGGGTTCATGAATATTACACATGCCCATGTAATTTGGTGCTTGTCAGTGGCCAATAGTATACCATGTGTGGGAGTTATTTCAATTTCATCTATAGTTATCAAGAGTGGTGTGTCCTGCAACTGCTGTGATTGGGGTGTTCCTTGGCATCTGAACAGGAATTCTTTGGGTATCTCTACTAATCTTCCCTTCAGTTGGGATGGATTTGCTGTTATAGCATATACTGCCCTTATAAACCCTTTTTCATCAGTGGGCCTGGCTCAGTATTGTTTCTTGATCTCTGCTCTCATAAGTAACATCATTGCTCTTTTTTTCTGAAACCCCTGGAGTTATACAGACCATTGTGCCATCTGAGCCAAAATGTATTGTCATAATTAGTTTGGACATCAAATCCCTTCTTAAAAGATTAGCAGGAGATGATGGTGAGTATAACAGTTTTCCTTCTACTAAAGCTCATCCTATTTCCATCTCAACTGTTTCTGTAAATAGAACCCTATTTACTGCCCCAGAGAATACTTGTGTGTCCATAGCTGTATTTGATAAAGGGATCTTTCCTTCTTTGATGCATGATTTTGTTGCCCCTGTATCTACTTGGAAGGTATATGGAATTTTGTTAATGGCAACTGTCACAGTGGTTTCCTCATCTGATCTGTGCGTCACCGATAATATTAAACACATTTGAATGCTCTGTGGGCCCCTTCATTGCATGTATTGTTGTTGCTGAGCATTGTCTCTTGTATTCCCATAGAATGGATTTGTTCCTGCCATCACTACCATTCCTTCTTGTCTTTGCTGTCTTAAGGGGTTGCTTTGCTGCTGCTGGATTTGTGGATTCTGATTCTGATAATCTTCGAAGTTATTTTGCTGGGATGGAGTTAGAATTTGTTGTCCAGGTATCATGTTATTCTGCAGGAGTGTGTTCTGCATCTGTTGTCCCTACCCCTTTATCTGCATTGCTTGTGCCTGTATGTCTGCTTTCCTAGATCTGCACTCTCTTGCCATGTGGCCTATTTAATGACAGTAGAAGCATTCTATTGCCTTTTGGTTGCCCACATTTCCTCTGAAACGTCCTCTTCCCCTTCCACTACATGACTGGTTCCCTCTGTAATATTTCTGCTGTGGTTGATACATTATATTTTGAGGTGCTGTGGCAGCCAAAACTGCCCCTTCTGTTGCTGTCTTTTAAAATTTATGTTGCACTAGTCTAGCAGCTGCTCTTTTATTTTCTGTTTGTTTTTCTTTCTCCTTTCCTGCTTTCTTTTTGTAAAAGTGTACCGTTTGTGCCAGGATTTCCATCCAGGGCTTTGTTTCCAACCCCACTATATTCTCTAAATTGGCCTGTACATCTGCTGGTAGCCCTCTTTTTATTATGTTATAGAAGAATATAGTGTTACTTCCTTCGTTCTCCCAAGCTTTTCTTTTCTCTTGACTCCACCTCTCTTTCATTCAATTTACATAATCAGTTACATTTTCATCTGGTCTCCTTGTCTCTGCCATAATGCTTCCTATATCTAGTTTATTGGGATATTTTTTCCTTAGTGCTGCCCCCATTTCTGTTCTGTAATTGTTAAATTGAGATCCATCAAACTTATTCTCTGTAAGTGTTACTCCTGGAATTCTAGCTGTTTTGAAAATATTGTTTTGGCTCCCAATTAACCCACTCAATAGTCTTTTTATATGTCCTATAGCCAAGGTTAACCCTGTAGCATGTCTCTCAAAGCTACTGATCCACTTATCTGCTCCGCCTGACAGGGGGGATAACTTGTTTTTTAGTTCTTCTTTGTCCATTTGCCCATGTGTACACAAACACATCCAGGGACACACTGATGCATACAGTAACAGATCCATGAAGACACTTATGCATACACTCACACACCCAGACACACACTGATGCATACACTGACACACCCAGGCACCCACTCATGAATACACTAACACACCCTGGTACACTCTGGTGCATATAGTAACTAAAACTCACCACTCTTCATTGCACTGTGTTCTCGTAAAAGGTATAGTTTGCAATGTCATAACTATTATTGTAAATAATATTATTTTACGTGGTATAACTGATATAATATGAAAGGGTAAATTTGCTTTCTATTTAAAGAATAAAGAAAGTTTTCCTAACTATAACAAAGGTTTTTTTTAACTATGTATATATATATATATATATATAGTCGTACAATCCTTTGTTGGCGCCGCCGCGGCAGCAAAGAAGCCCGCACACCAGGTATAGTCCAAAGTTGTTTATTTACTGCTAACGCGTTTCGACCTTGCGGTCTTTTTCAAAGCTGGGGAAAACATTGTGGCAGTGTTCCTTATATAGTCAGGGAGACTGATGCATAATTCATAAACATAGGTAAAAGACTTAAGGCACTGTTACACAACCAGTGCCACTCAGTTTCAGAAAAAAGACTCAACAGTCAGAAAAAAATATATAATACAAAGTAAATAAATGTTTCTTCCCTGAAATCAAAAGAAAAACATTATATATCATGTAACATATAAGTGTAAATGTTAAAAAACAAATGATACTGACCAAACATGGCCAAACAGAAGAAAAACGCAAATGAAAGTGTAAAAATAGTGACATCTCAAACATGTAAGTGCATGTATATCATGGTGCAACAGTCAATCAAAAAAGTGTGCCCAAATGGGAGTGTGCCATGGCGGAGTACTGGTCAAGTGACCTGGGGAACATAAGGAGACGTCTACATTCAGTGTGCGTGGGAGTGGGTGGACCTTCCAAGAGTAAGGAGGGTGGACCCGAAGAGGTCAGATGAGGGGGAGAGAGAGAGAGAGAGAGAGAGGAGGGAGGGGGTTGGAGGGGTTGAATGGGAAAAAGGGGGGAAGGGGAGAAAAGGGGGTTCATTTATGGAGGGTGGACGGTGAAAACTGGGAGCGGGGGGCAGCGGGATGGTGTAGAGTTCTTAGTCAATCCATGTATGTATTTTCGCAGTGAGCTATCCCAAATGTACATGAAGTTCCTCATCCTGGTTGAGGCCAGTCGGGGTCTTGCTGCATAAGTAGATTATGTACCGGGATTCCATCCTATATATATATTCACTGTATATGTAATGTAATGTAATATGTGACGTCATCAGCAGTGCATTGCGGGGGCGCGAGTTATAGTTAGCTCAATTAACTATAACGGCAGAATTTCTCTGGTTTTCTACGAGTGAAATGTCCAACTAACTATAGCGTCCCTAAAACCTGTGGTTTTTTCAGTGAATTTCTAAGGTTTTTTAAATGCTAGTTTCTAACTATAACGTCCCTGAAACCTATGTTTTTTTCAGTGAATTTCTAAGGTTTTTTAAATGCTAATTTCTAACTATAACGTCCCTGAAACCTACGTTTTTTTCAGTGAATTTCTAAGGTTTTTTAAATGCTAATTTCTAACTATAAGGTCCCTGAAACCTATGGTTTTTTTCAGTGAATTTCTAAGGTTTTTTAAATGCTAATTTCTAACATTAACGTCCCTGAAACCTATGGTTTTTTCAGTGAATTTCTAAGGTTTTTTAAATGCCAATTTCTAACTATAACGTCCCTGACACCTATGGTTTTTTCAGTGAATTTCTAAAGTTTTTTAAATGCTAATTTTTAACTATAACGTAGTAGTCCTGTTAGCAGAGTGGTGCAGAAAGGGGCCTGGGCCTCCGACCAGCGCTCAGAAATTTCACTGCATAGGACTTACAGGAGGTACCAGAAGGACTACTTGTCCCCCAAAGTCCCCCAGGAGTAAAGTGGACTACATCCCCCAACCAGTAGTGTGCCAGGAGGTGCGTTTGCAGAGTGGTGAAGAAAGGGGGCGTGGCCTCCGAAGACTTTTTAGCAATCCCAATGTATGGGACTTACTGGAGGTAACAGGAGGAGTAGTTGGCCCCCAAGGACATCCTTGGGGGCCAACTACCCTTCCTATTACCTCCAGTAAGTCCCACACAGCAGGATTGGTAAGTTCTCATAGCAGGCTACGCCCCCTTTGCCCACTACTCTGCAAACACAGGATTGAACGGGACTTAATCCCCCAATTTACAACACGCCAGGGGGCGCGTTTGCACACTTGTTGTTTCAGGCCCCGCCCCCTCGCTGCACCACTGTGCAAACACGCCCCCTGGCGCGTTGTAAGTTGGGGGATTAAGTCCCCTTCAATCCTGAGGGTCCCTCGGGGCCAACTAGCCCACCAGGTACCTCCAGTAACCGCCACAGAGCTGCGTTGCAGAGAGGTGCAAAAAGGGGCGTGGCCTCAGACCACCTCTCTACAACGCAGCTCTGTGGTGATTACTAGAGGTACCTGGTGGGCTAGTTGGCCCCCAGGGACCCTCAGGATTGAAGGGGACTTAATCCCCCAATTTACAACGCACCAGGGGGCGCGTTTGCACACTTGTTGTTTCAAGCCCCGCCCCCTCGCTGCACCACTGTGCAAACGCGCCCCCCTGGCAAGATATTATTGGACAAACAGTGTCTTATCATTTTCACAATCATCCTGCTATGTTCCCTGAATCTGATGGGCCTAGTTGTCAGAAAATACTCACATGCCTCCAATCCTTGTTGGTGTTCTATTATAGTATAGAGTGATTGGACATCCAAAGTGATGAACAGAAAACCTGCCTCCCATTGTATGTTTTGTATTTTATAGAGGAAATCCTTGGTGTCCAATAATATCTTTTCATTCAACGGTGTCCTATACAGACAAATCACCGGGACTGCCATGGGTTCTTGCTTCGCTCCCAGCTTTGCAAACCTCTTTATGGGGCGCTGGGAGCAAGAGGTATTTGCAGATCCCACACATACCAGACAGTTGGCACATGTAGTTGCATGGATGCGCTACATAGATGACCTGTTGATTGTCTGGAAAGGTTCCAGACAGGAGGCGGGTACATTTGTGGCTGATCTAAACAACAACGTGTACAACATTGTCCTCACCAGTAACATCAGTGAGACCAAGGCAGAATATCTCGACGTCGGTTTGGAAATCAGGGACAACTGTATCCACACTTCTCTGTTCTGTAAATCCACGGCTGGTAACAGCATCCTCCACGCCCTCAGCAGCCATCCAGAGACCCTGAAATGGAGTATCCCTTTGGAGAACTGTTGAGGGCGAAAAAGAACTGTAACACGGAGGAGGCGTACCAACAGGAGTGCAGAGAAATGTTAGACCGCTTCAGAGCCAGAGGGTATCCTGACTGGGTGCTACGTAGAGCCAAGATCAGGGCAGATGGCATACCCAGGACACTCACCATTGCTGAAAAGGTGGTTACCAACACTGAGGGTGAGGATGATGATACCACTCGGATTATCATGACATACAGTTCTGACTCCAGCAACATTCGTAAAATCTTAACTCAAAATTGGGGCATTCTAAAATGTGATAATACCATAGGCGACTGTATGCCTAACAGGCCTAACATTACCTACAAAAAGGGCAGGAGTATCAGAGACATGCTGGTACGCAGCGATATCACAGTATATCCCAAGAAACAGGATCATGGACTCAGAGGATTTTTCCCATGTGGCCACTGCAAGGCCTGCAAAAGCAGTACCTACTGCAATTCGGCCAGTTACAAGGGGATCAGTAAGGAGATCAATCAATTCCTTATGTGCAGCACGACTTTTGTGGTATACGTGATTGAGTGCCCGTGCAAGCTCTGGTATATTGGGAGTACCACCGCTATGGCCAAGAAACGCATACTTGAGCATTGCAGGGCAGTCACTCCGTAGATGAGAAATATCCGGTTGCACGTCATTTTAGGGACGTACATTACAGCAATCCATCACTTCTAAAGTTTTTCATTCTCGAACAAATTGTGAGTAAACCCAGGGGTGGTAATCGGGTATTGACTTTAAGGCAAAAAGAATCGAGATACATCTTAGATTTTCAGACCAAACACCCCGGGGTTTGAATCACGATGAAGAATTGGCATTTCATTTAAGAGAGTCATTGTATATGCTTAATGTATTTACTTTTCTACATCTTTCTACTCTGTTCTTGCGGAGGTTATATGTGATTTATCTCCCTTCCGCCCTCCACCCCCTCTTCTTCCATGTTTCCATCAGTGCATAATTTTGAATTGTTTTGTGATTGGAATATTTTTTCCAAATTTTCATTGTATAAATTTTCATTGCATATTTATTCTCTATTTTTCACAGGAGGAAAGGAAGGGGCACAGACTTCCACATTCACCGCGCACGGGCATCCTACCCTTTTCCCCTCCTTTCTCTCACCTTCAAAATCCACTGATAGGTATTGTATATACAGCTAACTTCAAGTTCATTACTAGGACTTGGGCACTTGCCCTGACACAGCCAGTCCATTGACAGCATGACCCGTGCTGCAATATGTACAGACTCACGTTTGTCTCTGTTATCAGTTTGCCTCCCATTATGATCATGTGCTTGATTATTTACAACTGTCAAATGGTTGACTGCCTATAATCAGATCTGGCATTTTCAGATATTTCACTACCCCGTTTACTGCATGAAACCTGTTTTAGATGTTAGCCACTTTTTTAGTCCGCGACGTTCAGCGGGGCAATTTATCCCCAGTGAACTCGTATTTACCACAAGGACTTGGGCTCTTGCACCATTAGAGTCATCACCATGACAGCAGGAATTCGGATGCATTACATACTGATTTACCACATGTTTTCCTATTTCCTTATTTTTTTCTTTACCATGATCAAATGTTATATCTTCTCATCTTATAACATGGACGAGCATTATACACTTCATTTCAGCACCATGGTTGGAATGTATTATATTATTGTATTGTATCACTGCACTACTGCCAGTAGTCCATTCCAAGATGTCTGCCATCATTTGGTGTAATTTGAGACTGTAGAACTTTTAGTCCTACAACAATGTTTAGCTGTACTTTACTTTATCAATATGGTTCTTTGTGCACACAATCATACGTGAACAAGGCTTCTTGTGAGGCTGAAACGCGTTGTTTTGATTAAACACCCTTGGATTTTCCGTGAGTCTGTGGTTCCTGAGAGCATTTGTTAAAAGACTTTTTGGGGATATATATATACATATATATACACATATATATATACATATATATACACATATATATTTGCATATATATATTCATATGTATTAAAACAACACCTACTGGCAGTTGCCCGTAGGTAGTTAGAGTTATAGTTAGGGCCTACTTTCCATAAGAAAAGCATTTTTTGACTTGCTTACAACTTTGGCATCGTTTGACTAATCTTAATGAAATTTTCCCAAAAAAGTGTCAAAGTAGGTTATGTGTGCCATGGAAAGCATGGGGGTGATCCTTGAAGTGTGGACTGAGAAATTGGGGTATGAATAAGGGTGTGTTTGTAACGTTAATTCCCATAGGAACGAGTTGTCAAACCTACAGCCCTAATCGCTGGACGAAATTACACCAAATTTGACAGAAAAGGTAGATATTGTTACGCAGATTGTGCTTTTTGTTATTTGGTGCAAATACGTCCAGTAGTTATTGAGAATTTTAAGCTGAAAATTATGGATATATCTCTGTCTGTGGATATTTTGTGGTGGTTTCGCGATTAATGTGTGTGTGCGCCATCGAGAATGCTGTGATTGGCTGGACGCAACATGAACAGAAAGATGCAGCCACCATTTTAACATTCGCAAACAGTTCCTTGGGCTGAAAATTTGTGTGAAAGCTAACATAAGGGGTCACGGTGGAGATACTCTGACCCCACGTTTGAGAAATGGGTGTGTTAGTGACACAAGTTATGTGTCCAAAATGTTTTTTTTTATCACATGTGCTATTCGTGATCATGCCGCAGTCGCCAGCACAGCCCCCATGTACCGTCACAGGGACATTGTGACTATCGCAAAGACATTGCGAACATTAGTGAAAATATTTATAAAACATATATATATTTGTACAAACTCGCCAGTCACTGTCACACACTCATGTACGCACTCACAAACTCACTCAGACACTTATACACCCAGTCACATAGCTACTCACACACTTATACATCCAGTCACATGTCCACTCAGATTCTCATGCACTCACTCACATACCCTTTCTAGTACTTATCCACCCACTTACAGACTCACTCCGAGAGTGACACACCCATGTACAGACCCACTCAGAGACTCATGTACCTACTTAGAGACTCAGTCATAGACTCATGCGTACAGTCTCATACCTACCTAGAGACTCTTACACCCACTCACAGACTTACCTGGGCCCTCATGCACCCACTTATATACCCAATCAGATACTCATGCACCCACTTACAGACTCACTCGGAGAGTCACACACCCATGTACAGACCCACTCAGAGACTCACATACCCACTTACAGATCCACTCACACACTCATGTATGTTCTCACAGACCCACTGAGACACTCATACACCTACTTACAGATCCACTCAGACACTCATGCACCCACTCAGTGTGTGAGTGTCTGAGTGGGTCCATGAGTGGATGTATGAATGTCTGAGTGGAACTGTGAGTTGGTGTATGAGTGTCTCAATGGGTCTCCCCAGGGGAGGTATAAGGGAGGCACAACGAGGAGAAACATCGTTATTTCTCCTTGTTTTTCCATTGTGCACCAGCGCAGGGGAAAATGACAGGAATGTGCCGTATCTCTAGATACAGTGCCTTCTTGCCCTTTTATTTTGCCATAGGGCAGCGCAGCAGCAAGGCCTGCTGTACTGCCTTATAGCAAACAACCCATAAATGAGCCCCAGAGACTCATTTACCCACTCATAGTCATTCTCAGAGACCCACGCACCCACTGACAGAACCAATTAGGCACTCAGTCACAGGCCCAATGAGAGACTCATGCACTCACTCACAGATCTACTCAGACAATCATGCATCCACTTACTCACTCACCCGCACAGACACCCACTTAGACACTCATGTATCCAATCGCAGATCCAGTCAGACAGTCATATACTTACGTACAAATGCACAAAGGCACTCATGCACCTACTCACAGATTGAGCGAGAGGCTTACGCAACCAATCACAGACCCAGTGTGACAATGATGCACCCATTCGTAGATGTACTGAGGCAGTCGCACATTTTGTTACAGAAGAATTAATAGACTGATGCACTGTCTCACAGATCCTGTCAAATACTTATACAGTGAATGAGAGACTTAGTGATACAGTGATGCATGCAGTCATAGATTACACTGAAAAATGTATGCACTGTGTTATAGAGATATTAAGGGAGTTGTACATACTATTATACAGCATTTAGATAATACTGTGCTTAGGGGCACATGCATCAAAGGTTTTTGCGATCGCAAACGGTGCGAATCGCAAAAATCGGCCGTTTGCGATCGCAAATTGGCCTTTGGAGATGCATGAAAGTGTTTCCTATGCGTAATTTAAGAATTCGCAATTAATTGCGAATTCCTAAATTGCGATTGCATTTAAGGAATCGCAATTTGCGATTCCTTAAATGCAATGCTAGAAGCACTTTCAAATAGCGATTTCGCTATTTGGGACCGCAAATTACAGACAAATCAAACTTGTCTGTAATTTGCAAAACCTTCGAAAAATGCTCTAAAATGCATTTTTTTAAGTTTTAGGTTACACACACACATGCCCTTGGGGCATGTGTGTGCGCAACATGGGTGCACATCACAATTTCAGGGGTGCAACAGGGTGTCATTTTGACACCCTGGCACCCTTGAAATTGCATTCTCAATTTGCGATTCTCTAATTGCGAATCGCTAATTGAGAATGTCTTCCCATTCATTCCTATGGGCCTCTAGGCCCATAGGAATTAATGGGAGGTATTCTTAATTGCGACTCGCAATTAGCGAGTCGCAATTAAGGAATGTTTAGGAATCGCTATTTTTATAGCGATTCCTACATGCATAGGCTTTTGCGATTCCTTAATTGCGATTCCTTAATAATCGCAATTAAGGAATCGCAAAAGCCTACCTTGATGCATGTGCCCCTTAGTGTGTTGGTTATAATCCATTTTGCAGTTCTAAGTTTTGAATGTGGTGGTTATTGAATGTCTGCATTTGTTTTGTCATTTTGTGACATATTGATTTAGACTTAAACTTTATTTTAAAAATGTCTTTAAGTGTATTTTTTAGTATGTGAAATACATTTGCTGATCACAGATTTTCCCCAGTAAATGCGACAATGTTGTGCCAACTCAAAAGAAATTTTAACATAAAACCAGTTATTAATGTACTTTCTAATAAACACATACCAAATAAAAATGAGTGGTATATAATATAAATATAATATACAATATACAATTATAGAAAGAAGTACTAAAATATTCGAGGCTCACTTAAAAAAGAATGGACTTTAAAATTAAGAAATAGAATTTTCTTAAAAACCTTAGAAATTCACTGAAAAACCAAATGTTAGAAGGACATTATAGTTAGGAATTAGCATTTTAAAAAGCCTTAGAAATTTTACTGAAAAAAACAAAGGTTACAGGCACGTTATAGTTAGGAAATAGAATTTCAAAAACCTTAGCAATTCACTGAAAAAAAACAAAGGTGACAGGGACGTTATAGTTAGGCTTACATTTCACTCATACAAAATCGGAGAAATTCAGCCATTACTATACCTCGCGCCCCTGCAATGCATTGCTTATGACCTCACATATTACATCACTCATGACATGATCAGTGAAATCACTTATGCCATCACTGATGACATCTCAAATGACATAACTGATGACATCATCCAGTTACATTTTCTCCTCTGTGGAAGCTGAAACAACAAGTTCTAGAAGCTAGTACCCAGAAGATGTTGAAGTCTTTGATTTCCTTGAGACTTCCAACAGGAGGCAAGCTCTAAATCAAGCCCTTGGAGATACTTAGGAAGCAAAAAGCACAGTCCAGTCCTTTCCCTGCCCAATCCAGAAGCAGCAACTGCAGGCCAACCCAACAAAGCACACAGCAAAGTGGTAGTCTCTCCTCACAGCTCTTCCAGCTCCATCCACGGCCCGTGCAGGTAAGAGCGGTAGAGCGGTGGGGCCAGTTGGGCGGCATTTTGACAGATGACCACGAGGGAAAATTAATAATTTATTTAATTTTCCCTCGTGGTCGTCTGTTGAATCCCCCCAACCTGGCCCTACCGCCCCACTACTTTTACCTGCACAGGCCGCAGCTGTTCAGATTTTCTTCCTGGAAGGTTCCTTAGTCCAGCAGTAATCTAAAGTTCTGGGCTCAGGGCGCCAAAAT
This sequence comes from Calotriton arnoldi, assembly GCA_963921515.1. Taxonomy (NCBI): domain Eukaryota; kingdom Metazoa; phylum Chordata; class Amphibia; order Caudata; family Salamandridae; genus Calotriton; species Calotriton arnoldi. The sequence goes on along the minus strand of CAWUFW010023126.1, from coordinate 69,581 downwards.
TTATACCACATTTTCCCGGTACACATAAACCAGTTCAGTCTGGCTCATGCCAGGTTTACTACAGAATGTGGAGACAGCTTTGTGGGAGGCAGCCACAGTCCATTCAGGTGCAAGTGACAACTCCTCCCACTACTCTAAATGCAGCCAGGTCTATTAAGCATGGCTATGAGTCACCCAGGAAAAGCAGGATACACCTCAACCCCCGTGTGTCTGTCTAGTGTGAATGCACATCCCCTGGTCCTGTCTTTCTAAACCCAGACAGGGAATACACAAAAGGCAGAGGCACACAGGATGGTTAAGCAAGAGAGTGCCCACTTTCTAAAAGTGGCATTTTCAAACACATAATATAAATATCATCTTTACTAAAAGATGTACTCTTAAATCCTGAGTTTAGGCATACTAAACTCTCTTTTTCTGTCAGCTCCCACTGGTAAGCTACCTTGGTACCTTGGTACCTTGGAGTTACAAAGCAGCTCCCATGTTAACCAATGGGAGAGATAGCTTTTCAACAGTGAAAACAAAATACACAGTATTTCACTACTAGGGCATGCAAAAATACACCACCACATGTCCTACCTTTTAAATACACTGGACCCTGCCCAATAGGATACCTTGGGCCTACCTTGGGGGTGACTTAGATGTAAGAAATAGGAAGGGCCTGGCAAGTGGGTGTACTTGCCACATCGACATGATAGTTAAAAACTGTGCGCAGACACTGCAGTGGCAGGTCCAAGACACCTTTGAAAAGCTACTTGAGTGGGTGGCACAACCAGTGCTGCAGGCTTATTAGTAGCATTTGATTTACAGGCCCTGGGCAAACGCAATGCACTGTACTAGGGACTTAGTAGTAACTCAAATAAGCCAATGATGGAAGCCAATCCATAAACAAAATATACATGGACAACATATGCACTTTAGCACTGAATAGCAGTGGTAAAGTGCCCGGAGGCCTAATACCAATGAAAAATAGGTAAAAAACAGGAGGTCCAAGAGCAAATATTCTGGGGGTAAACCCGCTGAAAAAGCCAAGTCTAACAAGGGGCATGAGGAGCAATCACATTACCAAAATGCACACAAGATTGCTGGAGACATTTCCTCCTGGTCCATTATACAGCTGTAGTGTGAAATACATACCAGGCATTTACCCAACTAAGTAGCACTCAATTAACCAGCAGAAATTACTGCAGGAAGCCCGTTCCGACTTTGTTTGCCTGCTGCCTGCCATCGGAGGGGAGAAGGGGGACTTGAACCACCAGCCCCAGCCTCCCGAGCGGCCGTCACCGCCAGCGTCATCATTCTGCACCAGGAGGCACTTTAAAAATCCTCGCTGGCTCCCGCAATGAGGGAAGCCCGTTCCAACTTTGTTTGCCTGCTGCCTGCCAGCATCGGAGGGGAGAAGGGGGACTTGGACCACCATCCCTAGCCTCCCGAGCGGCCGTCGCCGCCAGCATCATCATTCTGTGCCAGGCGGCACTTTGAAGATCCTCGCGGGCTCCCACAATGCGGGAAGCCCGTTCCGAATTTGGTTGCCTGCTGCCTGCCATCGGAGGGGAGAAGGGGGACTTGGACCACCAGCCCCAGCCTCCCGAGCGGCCGTTGCCACCAGCGTCATCATTTTGCAGCAGGAGGCGCTTTAAAGATCCTCGCGGGCTCCCGCAACGCGGGAAGCACGTTCCAACTTTGTTTGCCTGCTGCCTGCCATCGGAGGGGAGAAGGGGGACTTGGACCACCAGCCCCGGCCTCCCGAGCGGCCGTCGCCCCCAGCGTCATTATTCTGCACCAGGAGGCGCTTTAAAGATCCTTGCGGGCTCCCGCAACGCGGGATGCGCGTGAGCCGCGCCCGGGCGAAGCCTGGGCCAAGGGCTGGCCCGTCCTGCACCCGTCATCGCCCGGAAGAAGCTGGGCTGGGCCACCCCCCTAACATTCGCAGCACATGGACTCGGGCTGGGAGCCACAAGGTACTGTTTGATATTTCTATTGCTTTCCTCCCAACAATTGTGCCACACACGGGTAGCATCTTACCTTGTACCTTTTTAGGCCAGGCTTCATTGTTTCATTGCTCGTCTCCCAGTGTACCTACTATCTCTAACTGTGCTCCTTAATTGGGCTTTGTGGCGCCGTCCATCTGTGTTATTCACAATGAGTAAACGCAAGGGAGTTGTGGGCACCCTGGATGCTTTTATCGTCAGGGCCGAATCAATGCTTAGTCACGAGATCGAACTGACAGAGAGGCGATTATATTTAGAACCTCTATCCCTACAGAGGTGCTCTTCTTTAGGTTCTATGGCCCTGGGCGATGCCCCCACAAGTTGCTCGCCCTCCACTGCGCATGGCCAGCCTCGGCCCTCCCCTGCAACTGACTTGGAAGCACCCTCCACGGACACTCCAAATGGGCCCAGTATAGCCACAAGGTCGCGGACCCTCATACCCTGTACCGAGGATACCGAGGATAAGCTGAGAGAGCCATCAGGGAAGCGGAGGAGGGGGGGGCACCCAAAAACCTAAACAACAGAAGCGGCCTCGGCGAATCAACTTTGAGGTGCCTCAAACCTGCACCATCAGTACACAATCCGTCGCTGCCCCACCTGTACCCATATGTTGTGCTGCTGGGCATACTGCGCCGGATATTGCTGGGGGAATTGCTCTGGACACTGCTTTTGCACAATTGAAAGAACTGATTGATAACAGCTTTGTTTTACTCCGGGTTGTCTAGATCACTTGGACACTGCAATAAGTAAAATGATCAGCCTAAATGGGTCATCACAGACTGCTGCTACTACAGGGGAGAGTCTGTGTACAGAAGCACCTCATATCTTAGCCACTGCCCCCTTAGATTAAGTGTTGGCTAGGGTAACAGCCATCGAGGATCTGTTAAGAAAAGGTCATGGAGTATGTGCTACCAACGTCCCGTACAACCCCTCAGAACGTGTATTGGATGATGGTATTATGGCATCTTCTTCCCAGGCTAATCCCCCGCACACTTCAGATAAAGCGTCCTTAGGACCCAAGAGTACTATTGGCTTAAAACATAACTACTCTCTAGCCCATATTAAGTCTAGTGAAAATCAATTGCCATCCATTCCGCATGCAATCCAAATGGACAGGGAGGAGGTGAGGCTGAATTTACCCCCTGAAGCCACCCCACATACCATAATCTTAGCAAATGCACCGCTTCCTACCCCCCAGGCAAATGAAACATGGGAGGCACTGAGAAACAAGGCCCTCTGCTGGCTCGGGACTAAAACCGGGTTAACAGAGGCCCTGTTTGGTGAGTTCAAAATGGCGAGAAGAGTAGGCTGGGTGGGGAGAAGGGAAAAAACACGCCCCGGTGATTGTATCATCCTCACTTTTAGATCTCCGAGAATGGTACGCGAGATCCTATGTAGACTCGGTAGTGATCATGTGTCACAAATAGGAATAAATGTATTGCCTCTATGATACTTTTACCCCCCCAAGGAACCATCTTCACCAGCCCTTACAGCAGAGACCTATAACCCCCAATACTCGCTACCAGTTTAGCTTACCCTTACATAATAGATTCGACAGACTCCCATCCCTGGAAGACATAGATTGACTTATTCCCACAACTAGTCATGCAGAACAAAGCGGGACCTTAGAAAATAATTCCCCTAGCCTAAAACTGGTATCCATGGATCTAAAGGAGCCCACTTATAATGACCAAAATAATATTAAAGTTTTAATTGATAATTCTATCCATCGAAGCCTGGGGCCACCTGCCGATGTCCAGCCAGACAGCGTAGTGGTTGACGATTATATTGCACCTGGTAACAACAAGCAGGGATCTCATTCGACAACTGTAAATACTCACCTTTCACATCCTTTAACTAATACTGATCACCATTCTAATGTTCTCAACGCTGCCTGTGGTTATACTAAGCGCGTTACTGAGGGCGAACTTAGGTCAAGCCTAATGAACATACTTTTTTGGAATGTGGCAGGTTTAACCACTAAATTGTCTAACCCTGACTGGCTTAAATTCATCTATGATTTCAATATATTATGCCTTCAAGAAACCTGGGTAGATGATATTGAACATATTAACGGGTTCAAAACATTTTTTACCCCGGCTGTTTCCTCCAGTCACGGGAGGAAAAAGGGTGGCCTATGTACTTTCATATCTCACAGGTTGAATGCAAGAAGGGTGGCCCTTGTGGAATCTAATACCTATTATCAGGTTTTAAAAATGCATACTGATAAATCCCATTTCACCGTTCTCTTAAACTTTTACATTAACATTCCTGCCATGCAAACAAGTCTTAAGGCAGCTACAGGAGGATCTGGATACTATCTATGGGAACACAACCAAAGACCTTTGCATAATTTGGGGAGGGGACTTCAACATGGGCCTTTGTACTCATGCGGAAGGAAGATATTGTGGTTTATTACCTGATGACGAGATAGATATCTCTCATTTTTCGCATTCCCCCTCAGGGAAAAGTTAAACCTGATTAAATATACAAGAAAACAAACGGAAAGTGGTAAGTTTTCTAGGTTTATCGGCGCCTCTCAGGAGAAATCCACTTGGCAATTAACCTAAACCGCTCTATCAGAGTGGTGGTGCTGCAGGCTGAGGAGAACCACAAACCTCCCCAAATTTCAAGCCTAAGCTCACAAATGCATTAACACTCCCCAGCACACATCCGAAATCCGTGAAAACGATAGACAGTGCATGAACAGTAAGCACAATTTGTACAAAAGATTTCAGATTCTCTCTGTCTTCTTTTCTCCTTTATTCAGTAGGTCTTCATACAAAACAACAGCCGACACGTGTTTCGTCGCGTACATGGGAATTAGTCCCGCGACTTCTTCAAGGCTGTGTAAATACAAGCACAATCACACAACTCTAGTCATGACTTGTGTACCACAAGTACACTGTAACTTATGCTAGGTAGCAGAAACCATTAAAAGGATATAACCATAAGGCATGCACAAGATGGAATACGTTCACCAGCTAGACAGATATATCCAAGAATGGCACAGCGAAAAAAAAGGGGGCTACCAAAGGAAGATGGAGGACGGAGAAGCCAACGATGAGGTAAGTGAAGGTGAATGCGTGATGAAGGTAATAGAGAAAAGGGGGGAAGGGGGACATACGCGTGAGTATGGATGCCTAAAACAACGTGCAAGTTCTTACGATAAAACCTAGTGAAAAACAAGAAAACAGTGCCTACAAGAATGAACCCTATATAGCCCAAGTCAAAACTCGGTGTCATAAATACCTAAGTCTTCTTAGTATGAATTCCGGAAAATCAAAATATATGATAATCTCATGAGTAAAACCATTATACCTGGTATACTGAAACCAAGTAAACGTGATCCACATAAAGATACCTACTATTTATGTGGTGATAATTCCAACCCACACAGGGTATCTGTATTCTGCAGCGTCCTAAGTGCCGTTTCTATATATCCAGCAATCATATAATAATCCGGTGTATACGAGCTGTAAGAGAATCATAATCAGAAAACTCAAAAGGGAAACCTCGACAAATATTATATTCTCGGAAAAGGATAGGTAAATCCTGGTCATGCACAGCTAGTCCCTAAACAAATTCAGAAGTGTTCCAAAGCCCCTTATTTTAAAACAAATACTATACTATTGCCTCACTTACAATCACAATGCTTAAAAGGACTGGACCTGGGCCTGGCCTCATGGAGATCCAACATTTCTATTGATGTGTATTCGTGATAACCCAATACAATGTTCAACTGCAAGTCCTCAATGTTGACGCCACCATTCCTAAACTCACCAATTACAGAGAAATGCGTTCGTCCTGCCGTAAAAGGACGTCCACATGCCATTACGTATGCCAGATCCAACTTGCTTGTGTCTCTGTCCTGGGATAGCTAGGACTCAGTATGTTCCTAAGGGAAATCCCCTGTCTGTATGTAATGTTAGGTTTGTCCGTGATATGATCGCTAAGTGATTTGTCCGCCTTCAGGAGGTGCCAGTGTCTGTTAAGGCTACGCATCAAGACCCCTGACCAGTTGTTATAATTAGTTATTATTCTTATTCTGTCATCTGTTCGGTTGGGTTTGGTGCGTTCACAAGCAAGTTGGATGAGCAGACATACCAAAGGCTTTTACTATTGTGGACATTGTAGTGCGTGCATATGGGCAAGCAACAAAAAACGCAATTCACAGGACCGGGGGAAAGGTTTATAAGATCATCTCCAATATTAATTGTCTAACCAAATATGTTGTGTACGTGATTGAATGCAGGTGCAAAAAAAGATATGTTGGCAGCACAATACGCACATTGCGTGAGAGAATAGGTGAACACATGCGGGCAGTGAAACAGGGAGATATGAGATATCCTCTTGCTGCCCACATGTCACTATGCTCGACTCAGACACAAAATAGACGTTTTGAGTTCTATGGGATTGAACAGGTGACACGACATCCAAGAGGAGGGAACAGAGAGCTTGCCTTACGCAGGAAGGAGGCCATGTGGATTCTTAAATTACGCAGCACGGAGATAGGATTAAATATCGATCAGGAATTACATTATTTTTGGGGGAGATAAAAGGTCATTACATCTGAGTTTTCTTTATACTTAAGAATGTGAGAAACAGTCAGATAAGAGACGAAGAGTAGACGTCTCTCTGCATATGTACCCACTTAATATCTTCTTTTGAGTAATTTTGAATGTTCCATGCACTTTACCTTGAATGTGAACTTTCATGTCTATGTCTTGAAGTAACTGAATGTAGTAGTTTTAATCCCTTATAAGCTGATACCTGTGCGTTTAAACTGCACTATGCGAATTGCTTTTCATTTAAGCATTTTATTGTTCATTTTGAAACCACATTTTGAGGAGGATGGACTAAATGGTTCTTCGATCAGTAGCAGCACCACCCCCCTCTTCCCCCAGCGCCTTGAGACCCTCGCGGGTATGTAGTGCGCTTTATAAGTGACATGATTGATTGATTGATTGAGGGTCAAAGCCATTCCCTGACCGAGATTGACACTCACGAGTATGCACGCACTCATACAAACAGAGCGGGCATCGCAGATGGTCCATGATTCACAACTACTTTACATCATGGATCTTCATATCTGTTTGGCCTGTGGAGTCTTCTCCACTAGTAGGTTTGATTTTCACTGAGTTCTATCAGCACCCGGGTGATACACTGTCACACATGCGCTTCTGCCCACACTTCCTTTTTGGTAATGCACATATCGGGATATTGATGCGAAGTGTTTTCACATTATGATCCATTATCCTATACTCAGATTTACTAATTTTGCAGATAAAACTTTGTGTATTTACATAGACGTCAGATACTTAAGACTGGCGTTTTAGACACTACAAGATGGCCGCTCTTGCCAGGGACTGCCATAGTCCCTCTACTATGTTTTGAGACTAACTATAGAAACCGGAAGTAGTCAATTGCGCCGGTCACGAGGTTGAGATACGGCGCGGGTACTTAAATGCAACAGATGAGAGCCCTACATGTTGCGTACTCGACAACGTGGCTCTGACGGCGTCCGGAAGGAAATAATACAGATATGCGGTAAGGTTAGGGGAGCCAATGGGTAATTTGAATTTGCCGAGAATTGGTATTTGACTGTGATAGTGTCCAGTGGCTATGAGTTCACGCACGGAATCCGGGTATTGAATTTGCTGATTAATTACGTTTGGGACTATACTATGTCCGGTGGCTAGGGCTAGGCATACGTAATGGCATGTGGACGTCCTTTTACGGCAGGATGAACGCATTTCTCTGTAATTGGTGAGTTTAGGAATGGTGGCGTCAACATTGAGGACTTGCAGTTGAACATTGTATTGGGTTATCACGAATACACATCAATAGAAATGTTGGATCTCCATGAGGCCAGGCCCAGGTCCAGTCCTTTTAAGCATTGTGATTGTAAGTGAGGCAATAGTATAGTATTTGTTTTAAAATAAGGGGCTTTGGAACACTTCTGAATTTGTTTAGGGACTAGCTGTGCATGACCAGGATTTGTATAATCCGTGGTCTCATCTGCTGACTGTTTATCTCAATGTATGATTCACTGAAATAGAGCTATGTGCTTGGTAATTAAGACCCTAAGTGTCACTAGAAAAGTGAAGATGAAATAACCCGTTAGGATTATAGGAATCCCATCACACACCGGGGTGAGCCTTTGTCATCATTTGGGTTCCTAAACAATCTTCCTTCTATCCTCTTGATCATTGAGGCATACTGGATAGATTGTCTCCTTAATTAGGTCTTCCAGAAAAGAAGAAAGACACAATAGAAAATAGGAGAATAATCTCCAATAGAAAGAGTGCAGTGCAAAAGATAAAGTACGTGATTAAAATAGGATTTGCCAAAAGAAAAAGAACTTAATCTTCAGCCAATATCTAAGGTAATCCTAATTAAAACCAGTGAAAAAAAGTGGGAGAATTATTTCAGCAGTTCAAACACAATACTGCTTACGAATGGTCGACATGTTTCAGCCTATTGGACATCCGGTCCACGGCTTTCGTCAGGACCTCACCATAAACTTATCTGCTACTGCATTATTCCAAAAGTGAAAAATGTAAAATGTAATTTATACATACATCCTGGTTGGATTTAATACAACCTCTGATCTTGTACTGATCCTCTGAATCTACCAGATGTGTAGGACATCTGCAAAGCACAAAGGATAACATTAATAATGACAACATAGTCTAATGATTCACATCACACAGTCAGCTCTTAAATCTATCCAGTATGCCTCAATGATCAAGAGGATAGAAGGAAGATTGTTTAGGAACCCAAATGATGACAAAGGCTCACCCCGGTGTGTGATGGGATTCCTATAATCCTAACGGGTTATTTCATCTTCACTTTTCTAGTGACACTTAGGGTCTTAATTACCAGGCACATAGCTCTATTTCAGTGAATCATACATTGAGACAAACAGTCAGCAGATGAGACCACGGATTATACAGATGTTTGTATGAATAATGGAATAGGGGATTTAATCCGTTGTAGGTCTATAAATTTTCCCTTTGACCCTCCTGTTGTTTTTTTGTTCATGACCAGGATTTACCTATCCTTTTCCGAGAATATAATATTTGTCGAGGTTTCCCTTTTGAGTTTTCTGATTATGATTCTCTTACAGCTCGTATACACCGGATTATTATATGATTGCTGGATATATAGAAACAGCACTTAGGACGCTGCAGAATACAGATACCCTGTGTGGGTTGGAATTATCACCACATAAATAGTAGGTATCTTTATGTGGATCACGTTTACTTGGTTTCAGTATACCAGGTATAATGGTTTTACTCATGAGATTATCATATATTTTGATTTTCAGAAATTCATACTAAGAAGACTTAGGTATTTATGACACCGAGTTTTGACTTGGGCTATATAGGGTTCATTCTTGTAGGCACTGTTTTCTTGTTTTTCACTAGGTTTTATCGTAAGAACTTGCACGTTGTTTTAGGCATCCATACTCACGCGTATGTCCCCTTCCCCCTTTTCTCTATTACCTTCATCACGCATTCACCTTCACTTACCTCATCGTTGGCTTCTCCGTCCTCCATCTTCCTTTGGTAGCCCCCTTTTTTCGCTGTGCCATTCTTGGATATATCTGTCTAGCTGGTGAACGTATTCCATCTTGTGCATGGCTTATGGTTATATCCTTTTAATGGTTTCTGCTACCTAGCATAAGTTACAGTGTACTTGTGGTTCACAAGTCATGACTAGAGTTGTGTGATTGTGCTTGTATTTACACAGCCTTGAAGAAGTCGCGGGACTAATTCCCATGTACGCGACGAAACACGTGTCGGCTGTTGTTTTGTATGAAGACCTACTGAATAAAGGAGAAAAGAAGACAGAGAGAATCTGAAATCTTTTGTACAAATTGTGCTTACTGTTCATGCACTGTCTATCGTTTTCACGGATTTCGGATGTGTGCTGGGGAGTGTTAATGCTGATTAAATATACCATGGACCTGTGTTTCGCCAATGACCTTTGCTCACCACCCATACCGTTTAGTAGTACTTTTAATGGTCGCGGGTCGTGCTCAACCATAGATTTTCTTTTAATATCAAATAGATACGCTGATAGACTATATAATTTTAAAACTCATACTGTTGCCTTCAGTGACCACTTTCCTATTAGTGTTACCTTAGATCTGCCGACCAAAGCATTATCCATCAGACATATGGCCACCGAGCCTTCACAAGATATTGTCATTAATAGAGCCAACGGATACACGATTAGATGGGCGGGAGTAGATACTTTACAATTAACTAAGACTTTTTTAACTAACTGTAAAACAGACTTCTCGGTTTGCCTTGACGAGATATTTTTAACTCTTTTTGCAAAATCTCACAGGCCATTCAAAATAATGTAATAACAGAATTAAAAAAATCCTCTAATAGTAAGCCAGGCTGGTTCGATTCTCAGTGTAGCAAATCGCATGCAGCTCTGAAATCTGCTCTACACAAGCCGAGGAGAGATCAGGAAGCAATAAAAAGGGCCAGGGCGGAGAATAAAACGTCCCTCAAAGAACGAAAAGAGGCCATTAGATCTGAACTGTGGCAGGCCCTTAAGCAAGCATCTGCCACAAAGGACATGAAAGGCTTTTGGAAGGCTGTGAATGCCCCTAAAAACTCCCCAAGCTTTGAAAACACGGTCGGGGAGGATCAATGGGTGACCCACTTTTCCAGCTTATACTGTAGCAATGCATATCCCAACATTAGCGAGGATCTTAGATCTGGTTCCATAAGCTACCTCCCAATCTGCATCGATTTTAATGTGGATGAGGTGATCCTGGCCATCAACGCAAGCATAGGTGGAAAAGCTCCCGGACCAGACAGTATACCGGTAGATTTATATAAATCCTGCCCCTTGTTCTGGGGCCCACTTCTAACTTTGGTCTTAAGGGCCTGTTGTACACAAGGTTTCACTCCGACTTGGACGGAGTCCATTCTTGTCCCTATTTTTAAGAACGGCGACCCCAACTACCTGGCCTGTTATAGACCCATCTCACTGCTGGACTCCCTTGTGAAAGTGGCCGGGCGCGTTGTTTTAAATAGACTGCAGTCGTGGGCTGAGGACACAGGTGTCATCTCAGAACTTCAGTACGGATTCCGTCAAGGTTTAGGTACTGTGGAACAGAGTTTGAACCTGAGCCTCATATTGGGAAAATATACTCAGGCAAAAAAAGGGATCCTTTTTATGTGTTTCGTTGACCTGAGCTCGGCGTTTGACTGTGTCAATCACCAGAAGCTGTGGCGCATCTTAGAGGATATGGGGGTGGAAACGCAACTAATACATTTTTTTAAAACAGTCTTACCTAGATGCCCGGGCCAGGGTCCGCTATGGTAGAACTGGTAAACTTAGTCACAGCTTCCCTGTCAGGAAGGGGGTAAGGCAAGGGTGTGTTTTAGCCCCACTCCTCTTTACCCTCTACATAAATAGTCTGGGCGACACTTTATCGAGGGAATGCCAAGATCTCCCTAGCTTAGGCAAAAGGACAATTGGTGCACTGTTATACGCCGACGATGCGGTCTTGTTAGCCCGCACTCCGATCGGTTTGCAGAAAATTGTGTCGAGCTTTGCATCTTATATGTCAAGCGTAGACCTTAATGTTAATATTACCAAAACTTTCGTCATGAAATGTAGCAAGCCCAGCGCCAAGCGCTGTGACATTTTTATAAACAACAAAAAACTTGAATTTGCTAACCACTTCTCATACTTAGGAATTGTCTTCGATAGAAGGGGCTCATGGGCAACAGCCATCAATTGTAGAAAATTGCTTTTTGCCAAAGCCATAGGTGCCTTGATCAACTGTGCCAGGAAGTTAGGAAAGCGTCCTATTAACGACCTGTTGACAATATACAAAGCCAAATGTACTTCAGTTGCTCTGTATGGAGCTGGTATTTGGGGTTATGCAAACTTAGAGTCTCTCCAGCAAGTTGAGAATAGGTTTCTAAGATATCTTCTAGCTGTCCCGAATAGCACGGCCACGTATATTTGTCACGCCGAACTGGGACTGTCATACCTGTCCGACCTAATTAAAATCCAGCTGATTTTATTATGGCACAAGGTTTGGACAGGCGTTACTACTGGTCTCAACCGGGACGTGATAAAAGACTGTTTGAATTTGTGCATGACTTAGATCGTTCTGAGTACTTTGTTAACCCCGATAGCCTGTCTCTTATTACGAGGAAGGAATTAAAGGTTTTATGTATCAATCACTTGGAGACGATTAGATTGTCCTCTAATATTATGAAAACATCAGTCAGAGCTAATCAATTGCTCTCGACCCAAATGGGGATACAACCTTATCTACTATCCACCCCAAGAAATTATGACAGGTTGTTATTGACGCGCCTACGCCTAGGCAATTTCCATAACTTGGTTACATTCCCTCAGATAAATGATTGGTCACGCTCTCTTTGCCCATGCCCCTGCGATGAAATATCTGCACAGTCAACAATCCACATTATATTATTCTCCAAGTTTTATATTTTAATCAGGAAAAGATGGATTCTGCCTTATCTGAAAATGCAAGGACTGAGACAATGTCGACCTGCTTTCATTAAGCTACAATTCCTAGATGATGACATTTTTACCGACCACATTGTAAAATATCTGAGAGGGGTGTTCAGAACCAGGAAAAATATGCAAGGTCCTCCCTTCAATTAAATGTATATGGTTTTTATCTATGTCATGGCCGCGCACTGAAACTAGTTTACAGTTTTTCTCTTTGTAATTTTTAACAGATGCTATTTTTAATATATACTTGTCAAATTTTAATTACATGAATTGATATATTCTCGCTTATTGTAATGTATTGTGCTTTTATGATTTGACATTTTAAATCGAATAAAGCGTATCTTGACTTGACTTGACTACTCCAGATGGGTAGGCTTTTTGTGCAAAACTGTGGACTCTTGAGACAAATATAAACATAGTAGATGCCCCAGTTGAAGCTTCATTTCTGTAAAGGACAAATGATCCTAACTTCCTGGGCTTGGTGAAGGCAAAGCAAGTGTGTTTTCTCAGCAATTACACAGAGAAAAATGGTAAAGGTGAATGCATTGTTTATCTATCTGAGGCAATCTGTAGGGATTGTAATGAGTGGGTTCTTTCTTGGCCTCTCATGGTGAGAGCAGAGTTCATGGTTCTCCCTTTGCATTACAAGGAGTATGCAAATGTGCAAATCACTTGGAAGCTTTTCCCATTTGGCCCCGCCCACCATAGTAGTATGCAAAGGTCCTCCCGCCTTTTCAAGGATGATGGACAGCTTAACAAGAGGCCCCCCAGCGTGGTTTTCTCCGATTTTGGTGACATGTTCTTTGCCTAGCAATGTGAGGACATCTCCACCAAACAAAGAAGCAAGTGCTTCATATAGTTAGGAGGAAGTACCATTGTATGGGGGAGATTTATCTCTTTGTAGTCTCATTGTCTTTTTTATATGAGGATTCATGTTATTGCAGATTTCTGGATGAAGACGCATGGGAAACAATCACATAGGCAAAACGCACACAAGGTCACTGGAGACATTTCCCGTGGTCCATTACGCAGCTGTAGCATAGAATATGCAATAGACATTTACCCAACAAGGTAGAACTTACTAATTATCAATAGAAAGGACTCGAGTTGGTTAGACATTTTGTCCAAAGCTGTGGACTCTTGTTGGATAAAGGGGCAGTTGAAGTTCTGTTCTGGTGCAGTCACTCACAGAGCTAATGATACATCCATACAGATATTCAGACTCCCACTCACACACCCTTTCTGCCACTCTCACATCTACCTCAAAGACCCAGTCACTCACACACTCACTCACTGACCCATATAGCCACACACAAACCAAAAAACCACTCACACATCTGCTCACCAACCAATACAGCCACTCACACGCCCACTAAAAGACCCATATAGTCACTCACACACCTACTCACTGACCTATACAGCCACTCACACCCACTCTCAAAGGTTACAAGTTATAGTTAGGAAATAAAATGTAAAAAGCCTTAGAAATTCACTAACAAATCCAAAGGTTACAGGGTTTGTTATAGTTAGGAAATAGCATTTACAAACCCGTAGGATTTCACTGGAAAAAAACAGGTTACAGGGATGTTATAGTTAGGAAATAGAATAAAAACAAGCTTAGAAATTGACTGAAAAAACAAAAAGTTACAAGGACATTGTAGTTAGGAAATAAAATTAAAAATGCTTAGAAATTCACTGAAAAAATGTTTTAGAGACGTTATAGTTAGGATCAGATTTCACTCATACAAAACCAGTGAAATTCAGCACTTACAGTTACCTGAGATAACTATAACTTGTGCCGTGCAATGCACTGCTTATGACATCACATATTACATCACTCATGACATCGTCAGTGACATAACTGATACAATCACTGATGACATCTCAAATGACATCACTGATGACAGCATCCACAGAACCACCCCATACCTGTACAACCACTCATACACCACTAACATACCAATACAACTAGTAACACAGCCATACACTCATCTATTGAGCCACTCACATGCCCACTCACTCTCCAATATAGCCACTCACACAGCCACTCATTTACCCATGCACCTACTCACACACCTACTCACTCACCCATGCAGTCACTCACACACCCACTCGCACATCCATATAGCCACTCACACAGCCATTCACTCACCCATAAACTCACACATACACACCCTTATTGATCTGTATGCCCATTCACTCACCCAAACAGCCTCCCAACACAGACACTCACTCACCCATACAACACCTCAGACATCCACTCATGCACCCTAGCAACTACTTACATAGCCATTCACACAACCGTTCACATACCTCCTCACTCACCCATATAGTCACTCACACACTCACTCTCCAATACAACCACTTACACACCAACTCACTTAACCAAACACCCACTCCTTCATGCATACAGCTACTTACATACCAGTCACTTACCCATACAGCCACTCACACAGCCTCTTACTCACCTCAGTCACCCATACAGTGACTTACTCATCTACTCACTCACCCATATAGCCACTCACATACCCAGACACTCCCCAATGCAGCCACTCAAACAGCTACTCACTCACCCACACAGGAACTCACACACTCACTTATACACCCATATACTCAATCACTCACTCACACACCCATACAGCCACTCAGATACCCACTCACTCACAGATACACAGTCACACAGCCATTCACATAATATATGTTAGAAATAGTATCACTCATTAGTAGTACACAAAGAATACTAATTTAACATTTATAGTACCTTAGTGTATTTGTTTGACACTCACTTGTACTCTGCGTCTTCAAAGAATACAAAACACAGCAGCTCGGATTTTGCTGGCACTTCCTAAATCATGCTCAGTGTCTAAGTCCTTAGCCAAACTACACTGGTTGCCAGTAGAGAGAAGAATTCAGTTTAAAACTCTCTGCGTTGCGCACAAAATTTTGTCTCATCAAGCTCCCATTGTCTTAGCTAAAATGTTAGTGCCATACATTCCGAGCCGACCTCCTCGCTCCTCGGAGCAAAGGCTGGTCTGTATTCCCCGTGTTTACAGAGCCAGAGCTGGCGGCCGCTCTTTCAAGGTGTTGGAGGCTAAACTTTGGAACTCTCTTCCCTCTGCAATTAGAGGACTCCAGAATCATTTAGAGTTCCGCAAAGCCATAAAGACCTGGCTTTTCCCGGGGTAACCCTATACTTTTTCGGTTCTGCTTCTAACTACGTATACCTGGGTAGCGCTTGGGCGCCCCGTTGCTGGGGCAGCTATGCGCTGTATAAAATCAGTAAATAAATAAATAAATGTTTATGAAACATTCATAATCACTGGATGATGTCCTCAATGATGACATTTAAGTTTAAGATGACATCAGTGATGTCACTTACCATGTCATAAGTGATATAATATGTCAGGTCATAAGCAGCGCAATGCTGGGGCGTAAGTTATAATTAGCTCAGGTAACTATGACTTACGCTCTCGCTATGCACACTTTTGTCATCAAAGATGCCATTTCAGATGTTGCAGTGATGTTATCAATGATGTC
Source organism: Calotriton arnoldi (assembly GCA_963921515.1). NCBI lineage: Eukaryota > Metazoa > Chordata > Amphibia > Caudata > Salamandridae > Calotriton > Calotriton arnoldi. The sequence goes on along the minus strand of CAWUFW010023126.1, from coordinate 53,526 downwards.
AAAGACATGAACATATCATGAGTGATGTAATAAGGGAGGTAGTTATCAGTACATGGCAATGACTCACTTTTGATGTTTTGGTGTGTTTTGCTGTGCCTAACCCCACACTGCACACAGAAATGGACATCTTAGTTTACATTTTTTTTAAAAACCTAGATATTTATTCAAAAAAACAAAGGTTAAAGTGATGTTATACTTAGGTATTGTAGTTATATCTTACTTAAAATTTGAAGAAACCATAGAAATACACTGAGAATAACCAAAGTTTGGTGAAAACATCAGTTGAAACCATTTAAATGAGCAAAACCAATTCACGCCCACCCAATGCACAGTGTTGTCATCATTAATGTTATTTCAAATTTTGCAGTGATGTTTTCAGTGATGTCATAGATCATGTCATCAGTGATGTAATATGTGGGGTAATTAGCATTGCATGAGCAGGACTCCTTTGGTCGTGTGCAGTGTGGGGTTGTGTACAGGGTCAGGCCTGAGATCAGGTACTACACTCAAATACCTGCAAGAACCCTAACACCCCATAACACAGGGCCTTCAGTTGAGTGCAGTGTAGGGTTGTGTGCAATGCCTGGCCACACTCAGGCAGACTTACGGACTTTGTCAAAAGAGTCACAACGCCAAAATATAAAACATGAGCCTATTGGCTTTAACAAGGGTACAGTATTTCAATATATATATATAAAGCAGATATATCATCTTTGTCCAACAATCTTTTTAATCAAATGTATATTTCAGTAATTCACACAATGCAATGTTTAATAACAGTGATTACTATAAAAAATGTTTAATAAAGTTTTAATTAAAAAAATGAAATCAACATGTTTGTGAGTCTTTCTTTTAACACATACCTGCCAACTCACATGGTGCCACCATGTGACACACAATATCAGCTCCCATCACACGTTTCTCGGTGAACAGCCAATATCACACAGCGGCAGGGAAAACAAGCTGAAAACCACTGTGAATAGTGGTTTTCCAGCTTGTTTTCCGAGGCTTTGAACTGCCGACGTCCATTAAGGGTGTGAAAACACCCCAGGACATCGGCACCAGCCTCAGAAAGTTTTTTTAGAGGGGGCTTGGGGGCGGGGATCAAAAGTGTCTCATTGGTACTTCTTGTTCTTAGCTTGAGGCCCCACCCTCTCTTCACAAAGTGAGATTGTTCTTCAAGTTGGCAGGTATGTTAACATACTTTTTATAATTGCATTTTGTGGGGTGAAATGTTAAAAGAAGACTTATACATGTTTTTTTTTTTAAGTCTTTCTTTTGTCATTTTTTAGCCCTCAAAATCAACAACAAGACCTTGCACACCAGCTAAAGTGCATAGAGCTCCAGGTAGGATCGCTTCTGAAAAATATGGTTAGGTTCTCCTATTATCTTGGACTTAATGGCTTGAGAGGGTTACTATTTTTTTAATGTTGCCGAGGGAGGGGGTCTGCTGCACTCCTGCAGCCTTCCAGAACATTAGAAAAAATGTTTGGTTGGTGCTCCTGCTCCTTCTATGAAAATCACCAAGCTAAACAAAATAGGCAAATAGCCCTCACAGGGCACTATGGGGTGGTCCTTCAAGGGGCAGTAAATAATAAATGAGTAGTTCCTGTCGGTCATTTATTATTCACTTTTTGTAATGTAAATATTCTCGTGTGTGACCCGGTGCCCAAGCGAGACACCCACAGTATACATTTTGTTTAGGGGTTACAGGGGAGCCCCAGTGACCCCGCAGCCCCGATCAGCTCCCTTTGCAGGAGCTTGACACTTTTGTAATAGTAGGTGGATGCCCACTCTGGGCACTAACAATGCAGCGGTCATTTGGAGCTGTGAGGTGAGCCCCAAGGCCCCCTTCTAGCTCCCCTTATGGGAGCAGGCCATTTTTCAAATTTTAGGTGAGTGCCCCTGTACTCACCGGGGCACCAACACTGCTGAGAACATTGGGGGCCGTGATGGCATTCCCAGCGACCCTGTGGCCCCACTTGGTTCTCCTTGTGGCAGCCAGCCAATTTTTTTTATTTTAGATGGGTGCTCCAGTTTGGGTCCAAACTGAGGTGACATAGTGTGCAAAATAATGATGGACTGGGATGCAGCCCCAAATGATTATCAGTGGCTGAGATTAATTAAAGCATTTCATCCATTACTTTTTTGTATACTTTCCAGTGCCCACAGGGAGACGCATAACACAGGGGTTTTTGAGGTCAATGGGCAGAGCCCCAAGGCCCGCACAGCCCCAGCTGGCTCCTCTTGTGGGAGACAGACATTTTTCAAAGTTTACCACTGTAATCAGGAGCAATATTTTTGCATTGCAATGGTGGGGTGTCACCACATTAGTGTTGGCAAATATAGAGTTAGGAACAGTAATTATTTACTTACCTACATGTAATTTATTTGAATTTATAGGAGTCAGAGTATTCAGAATATGCCCAGGTGTGGTTTATGCTCACTGTGCCACATGACTCATGTCTCACCTTACCGGTGAGGCCTAACAAGTCCAAAACTGGCATGGGGTTGCGTGTGTTCCCAACTGGAAAGTACCTGACCCGGCAGTTTGGGCTGGACTCTTCTCATAGGAGCAGGACCAAAACTGTTTTGCATATGACTGGTCTCTGTGTAGAGTGGCATAGTAGACAGGCATATGGTTCAAGTGATTGTCAGCGGTTGAGAGTAATTCAAACGTTCCATCCATCAATTTATTTCTTTTGCAGTACTTGTACTGCCAGGATCATCTTCTTCCTGAACTCCTCACTCCTCTCTCATGTTTAGTAACTGAATTATCATTTTTAGAGTCTAAACATGGCTAAACATGGCAATCACATTTTGTGGATGGTAACACTGTTCCATTGACTTTATCGTTTAGCCTTGTTGATGTGGCAAAGTAGCTCCTTACTGCACACACATTCAGGGCCTATCTGTCAGCAGCAGAAGCAACTTCTCCTTTCCGGGCAGGGGTCTCACAGGAGAGGGTTGTACCTGCACTCACTCCCAGAGAAAGTGTCTCTCCCCAAGTAACTCTCTGCAAAGCTCCTGACACAGAGAGAACCAAAAGTGTTGGCTTTGCCAGTGCTTATGATTTGAATGCTGGCAGGAAACCATCATAAAGCATTCTTTGCATATGTCATGCCCTCCATAGTTTTGAAAGTCGACTAACTTTGTGATCATTTGTTACATATCTCTGTTTGACAGGTTGGTAATTGAGGTATAAGGGTACCAATTATTTTCCTTTAGAGGAGCATTTTGTTATTTGTTTCTGAGCTGAGGATTCACACAGTACAGGACTAGCCCAAATGGAGGGTAACAATTACAGTGCCCGGGTGAAGTGCAGTGGGCAATTTTTCTTCTGGACTCTGAGCTACTGGAATGATGGAGATGGTTGCCAGGAAATGTTTACAGTTGGCTTTTGGTAACTTTAGTTGATGATTTCATGTGACAGACTGTAAAATGTCAATGATGCCTAGTATTGCATCAGATTTATGAACCATGTTTTTCTCCGTGGTTTTTCTGGGATTTGGTGTAGCTATTGGTGCCGATTCACAAAGGTAAATTCAGTGGTAACTGCAGGTTTATGACAAAAAGTACCTTCCCAAATTGGACCTACACAAGGATTCCTGGCAGGTGTATATGCCTTTACAAGAGGGTATTTCTCTGCCATAATTGTAGAGAAATCCATGGTCCAAATTTCCATTCAAGGGATGGTAAGTGGGTATTCCAAGGGGAAAGTCTTTCTTGGAAGTTTGGGAACACCCTCAAACTGTATGTTTGTTGGTGTTCCCAAACTCCTTTGCTTTCTTTTCCACCAAACTATGATTGCAGATTTACTCAAATAAAGAGCTGGAATAAATCACCTTCCCGGTTCGAATCGGGAACACATCACGACCATGTTAGTTGGCCATGATGGAGAAGTGCTTCCTCACACAGAAAAAGTGTGCATTTTCACAAGGGGCCACGTTCCCTGTCTGCAGATATTTCAGCTATGGAGAATTTGGTACTGGGGAAATAGGATCGCTTGTGAGTAGTCATATGACATTCCCGGAAGAATGCCTGGAAACTTGTGCCAGACCCATTTTCCAGGGACGCTTCTAGGTATATTTGTGAATTACAAAATGTAAATCTTTACCTGCACATATCTATAAATCTACACTTGTTGATTTACTACTTTTCATGAATTGAGCCTTTTGTGCGTATCTTGGAAAGTAGTGCTCCCTCATCTTTACCTCTAGTTCTCTTCCTGTTTACCAGAGTTTCTACCGGGTTCTGGTTGTGTTAGGGACCTTGCAATACCTCGGGTTATTTTCCTCAATATATCCGCATTTTCCCAGTCTTTCAGCTTGGTTCCTGGGTACTAACATGAAGGGTAGTTTCTAGATTTATTATCTAAATTAGCAGATTGTGTTGCTTTATAAAGCATGCATGTGACAGTGACTTTGGGAGGCTGCCTTTCATTTACCTTTTGCTATTCATAACCTTCATGAGTTTGTGGTTCCAGGCATTTTGAGAATTGAATGTGTGTGCCTATTGATTAGACACCACTAGTTTTCTTTTTTTTTTTGCTGTGCTCCTGCTGGTGGCTTTCGGTAGGGTCCTTGTGGGGTACAGAAATGTACCATAATTTTCATCCATTTTCCAGGCTTTCTGCTGTAGATATGGGTATTGTAGGGTCTTGTGAAGACCACAGGTTTTTCCTGATTTTTCTAGGGGCCTTAATGTGTGTGTTCCTTGATTGTCTCGCATTTAGACCAGTTTTTTGTTGGTTGTAGCTGTGGAGGTGCCTTGTTGAGTCCAAAGTTATATTTCCTAATTAGTCTGCGTTTGATAAAACAGTTTGCTGGTGTCTGGAAAATTTGCTAGAGCAAGAGTACTGGTTGCCTGCAGGTTTTGAGTCTAGTGCCTTTCTATTACCTGTCCATCATTGGCTAGCTTTATCATTGATCTCTTTGTAGGTGTTATAGGTAAACCACATAGAAAGTTTTTATTGTTGAAAACCATTTATGGATATTTCTATAACATAAAAGGTACTCTATCACATTATTTTTATGGTATATATTCCTTCACCACATTGTCCAAATCCTATAGGCTGCATTCTTATTTTGTTCTCCTTCGATATAGCACTTGAAAGAGTTTCAAATCCCCTTTCCCCAGTTGCTGTGGGTATGTGTGCAGCTGTACAGGATGTTTGCCTGAGCTAGAAAATTGGGCTAATTGGTGTAACATATTCCTTGACCTGAAAACATTTGAGAGTTACTCTAGATGCTAAAGAAGAATCCATAGGAAAAATCTTATTATCACCATCTAGGTTTGGCTCAGGGCATCACTGACATTGTAGGACTTAGCCATCAAATATATTATGAACACCTTTTAGCAAATGAGCAGATATTATTCTTAATACCAGGGTAAGGCTCAACATAGGCATTATGAAATGCCTTCCTTGACTTGGTGCTCATGCAGTCATCAAATTTTACTCTAAAAGTAGATGAATTATTTGATTAAATCTTAGCATAGATTATATTGGAATGAGAGCCTTTGTGACAATGGATGCTTGTAGTATCTCACCTGGTAACTACCAAATAGGCCATCTACATGGGTCTTGCTATTTGCTGTTACCCCCCAAAAAATGTCATTCCACATGACTAAGTTCTGAAAGTCTTTGCTTGAAAGTACAACACAAAGAAGATTCTGTAGACCAAACAATATGGCAACTTGTAAAAAGGACTCATAAATGGTACATTTGATGCTCATTACAGAAGAACAATTACGTTCAAATCAACTATAACTCATCATGGGAATCTGTTTCAAAGTAAGTGGGTCCTGCGCTTAAAGAGGGGAGTGCCACCAAGAGTTTGTCCTGCTCGTTTAGGTTTTAGCCTAAAAGAGATTAAGGTTCCTTTATAGCCCCTGAGCAAATGTGGTTCTTTGGCTAGGGAATGCCAAGAGAATGAATAATGTAGTTTACAGGCTGGCCCTGATCAAGCCACAAAACAGGCAATAATACCCAAGACACCATGGTCCTTTGATAGCCTAAGCTTGAGAACAGAGAATAAATGAAATTGGAAGTAAAGTGATGGTCTACAAACTCTCCATCTCATAACTCAATTGCAACACCCCAAGACAATTACAAATACAACATCACAAGGACAAATTACTCCTGGAGATGCAGGTATTGAAATTCTCATATCAGTGCAGAACTCTCTTCAAGAAAAAACAAGAAAACATCAAATGTCAGGATAAAAAATTGTACAAACCTCACCAGAAAAATGTATAGTGTACTTATTTCTTCACTGACAAAATAAACTTCATCATGGCCAAACTCCTAAGCCCTCCATTGTTGACAACTTCTCAATCAAACCATCCAGCATGGGTCTGAGTTTAGCCCATCACCAATGAAGATGTTACCAGAGTAGTTACCAATCCAAGACCTAGAAATTATTTTTGCTCCTCTCTTGGTGTTCATGACAATCAAGATTACCTCCACTCGTTTTTGTAAGTGGTGTTACATCATCATATCCTCTCTGAAGCAGGAACATTTCCCAGGACAAATATTTAATTCTGTATGAAAACTGCCTAGGGGCCCGATTACGAGTCTGGCAGTCAACAGACCGCCAGCGATGGACCGCCAGACTTGTGGGGGTGCAGCAGTGACTGTCTCCCGACCTCCCTACTTGGAGTCAGGTGGTCAAACCTGCCACAGCCCTGCCAGAGCTGCCAGGGAACCGCCATTCCCTGGTGGTGTTGCGGCGGTCAGGAGGCTGCAATATGCTTAGCGGGAATGCCACTGTGCAGCCAAGCATATTATGAGTTTCCTCTCTGCCAGCGGTGTCCTGGAGGTTCCTCCTCCATGAAACACTGTGGCCGTGAGGAAAATAAGGGGACCCTGCAGGGCCCCTGCGCCTTCTCCGCATGGGGATGCATGCAGGGGGGTGTGTGCATGCACCCCCGTTCCTGCACACCATGGATTTTTCCGTCCATGCAATGCAGTTACTGTTTTTGGTGTTCACATTGAGATGCACATTTTTAGAGGCACCACTATGGCAAAAACCAGCCCGCCAGACAGGAGGAAACTCCTAATGTGGCGGGCGCTCCGACCATGGCTTTGGCGCACCGCCAAAGTCTTAATCAGACCCTAGTACTGTTGCCAGTTTCTCTCCCTAAGCTTCTGAGCCCAAAGATCTACAGGTGCAATATTTTCAGTTCAGAATCTTATTACAGGGGATGGCCTGAAGAGCATTTAGTTTAAGGTACATTTACCTCAAGGCATTGAAACGTTCAATTTGTATATGGGCTAGCCAGTTTACTTTATATTTCATTATTTTGTCCATATTTTTAAAACTCCACCTCCGATAATTTCTGTTTCCCTGGTGCCAATTGTAGCTAAAGGGATTCTTCCCAAAATTGACTAATGCAAATTTGTCTGTATTGATGTTCATGCTGTTTACTTGCGCATAATTATATGCCTGGTTGATTAGCTGTTGCAAGCCCATTGGAGTCTGTAAGAGTAAGACAGCGCCAGCCAAGCTGCTGAGGTGTCAATATGACCTAAGAATTAAGGAACATTGGCAACAACATATTTAAAATGCATGGAAGGGATAAAGCAGTGCTGCCTTAAACTACTTTAGGTTTTGGGTGTATAAACATTTTTCTTATTAAGAAACGTATCCAAATAGAAGTGCCCTGGAATGCAGTTCCCTTTTCAGATGCAATACCCTGTAGTACATTTTGTAGTAGTGCAGTTTACCCGCAAAGGCTCGCGCAACTCACTCCGTCTAAAGAAGGGAACAGATCTACAAAACATGCATGCAAATTCTAGCTCTCCTAAGAGTACAATGTAAGAATGTGGTTTATGATTACACTTAAACTGACCTCAAGTCAAGCTAAATCACAAATAAGTTCCTCATATTATTATGTCAGAATATCTCATAGAAGGACAGCTCATAATAGAGTCCTCGCTTATAAATAAACGTATTGAAACTTCTCGTTAAGAGGGTTCTGAATCAGACATTAAACATTTGTAACATCCACTCTTTGATGTTATTCTACAATACTTTTACACATACCCTGTCGGATCTGTTGCTAAGGACCCTCTACATTTAGCAAAGATAGTTTTCCAACATAGAGGGACTGACGTTTAATTTATAGTATCTCTCTCTTTCTACTTTTCACCCAAAAATCTTTTCCTCCATGGACCGTGAATGCAGACTAGATGTGAAAAGAACTTTGATATACTTGTACTAACATTTGATACTGACATATAAATGCGGAAAGGATATGTGTCTCCTCTTATCACAATCTGGTCCTTCTGAGATCAATACTAGAATGGGAAAAATCCGAACCATTACTAGATGGACCCTTAGGTTTCACTAAGCAAAGAATTACTAGGGGATTCAGTAAGTCTGTGTCCGATTCACCCAGTAATTCCTCCCTTTTCCCACTTGTTCGCCAGTAGATTCCAGATTTTTTAGCAGCAGAAATCTCTGGTGCAAATAATCAGATTAGCAGTGTTGCTGTGGCTCTCATAATTCTGATGGAGGAATTAACAGCTGTTAATGGCCCATCTTATTTATCTAAGCAATCATAATGAGGACAGCAAAGCAATGGATATCTTTCCAAGCTTGTCTGGGCTTTCTTCTTATACAGCAATAACGATTCCTTATTTTCATAATTCTTAAATGTGCAATTTCTAGCCTAAAATGAGTATTTACAAAATTATGTTGAAATTTACGCATATGTAGTATTAATAACACATTCCATATATATTCCAGCATATTTGAGTGGCCTTGTTCATTCTAAAATAAGTTCAACAGTTTCAATCTTTATTTTATCCATTTTAATTAATCATTCAGCATTTTATGGCTTTTGGTGTTTTTAGTGTGGCAAACTGTTTCAGTGTTTGTCAGCATCTACTATGTAGAAGTACAATTATCATTCAAATCATCTTCAGATAGAATAAATCAAAACTCTAACTAGTTAGAAAAACAAATGATTCCTCCTGCCATTTAACCACCAGCAAACTCGCCAGCCCGCTCATGTTCAGTTACCAGGGATTTAAATGAACTACTTCTTGATAAGTTGTGATTTTTCAGTTTCCAGACTGGAAGTGACATGGTTTGTTCAGATAATTAGGAGAGCCATCTTGAAATATATAGCCCTGCCATGTTTCCCAGGCAGGGGCCGCTCCTCCGCAATGGTCAAGGAGCATCGCCCCACAGACTCCATCATTGTTTTATTTTTCATGTGCTGGCTGAGCCAGCGTGCATAGGGAGGGGTGGGGCTGGGGCCATGGGAGGGGGGGACTGGTTGGTGCACTTCTTTAAGTGCGGATGTGTGTTTGGCCCCTCGTCTTAGGCAGGCCAAACACACAAGCGCACTTAGGTTTCTCCAACCCACCTGTACTGATCAGCCACCTTGGAGAAACAGCACTGACTCCTTGTCCTGAGCGGAGAATCAAACCAACCCACTCAGGCGAATCCCCGCGCTGCTTTTCTAGCATGAAAGCAGTGCAGGGACTGCACAGGGAGTCTGTGATGCTGTCCCAGTGTCTGTTGGGACCAGGAAGAACATCGAGGCGTGGCACAACGCAGGAGGAGACTGGCAGCTTCAGGTAAGTTCCTTTTTTTAAAATTATTATTAACCCCCCATGCTCGCCCTCCTATGCTCTCCTCCATGCCCCCTCCACCCGCCCCACCACTTTTTTGTTTGTGGCAGTCCCCACTGTTCCCAGGTCCATGATTGATGTGCTGCAACAGTCTGGTTTTTTTCTTTGAATTCTGGGACTTGCAGTCTTGTTTATTGCATTATAAAACAGGACTACAAGTCCCACAATTCAAAGAAAAAAACGTGAACTGGAGCAGCACATCACGCATGGACCAGAGAAGCTTGACTGCTATGAATATATTCCTACCGCTCCAACAGCTATTACATTTTCCTACACACTTTAGATCTCACTGTGTGTCATTAAAGTTTTACATACCTAAATATTTATACCAGTCTTCTCTTCAAACCAAAGAAAAATAACCAGAAAAATCAAGCAATTCTTTGATCTCCTCAGTATAACAATCATATATTCATGTTAACAATGGATCTCCCATTTTGTTAATCTAATCTCTCTGTTAAGATCACGAGGATGTTATCAAAAAGTCCTGAACTGAAACCTCAGTTATGAAAAATCGTGGATGCTCTCCAATATGTCTCTTACTACAGGTCATTGAGGGCCATACGTAGGTATAAGTTGCGTCGCTTTTGCACCACGCAATGATGTGACTTATCAAGCCCCGCACGGCCACCTTGTGTGGTACTGAGTGGCTTGATAAATCCAGAGTAACGCAATGCAGTGCACAGCACTGTGTTGCGTCATTCTGCTCCAGGGAGGCGTTCCATGGGTGGTGCGTGGTTGTTCACATGCAACACCCATGGATTTTGATGAATTCTTAGATTTACCATTGTTGATAGACCTGGGACTGTTCCAAAGTTGATGTCTTCCCAGAGGAAGCACAACGAGGAGAAATATCTTTATTTCTCCTACGTTTTCCTCCTTCTAGGTGTGCTGCAGAATGCAGCACACCTAGAAAGAAGAAAATGCCTCAGGGGATTGTTTTTGTGTAGGAAGGTATCCCTTCCTGCACAAAAACAATCCTGCTTACAATGCAGGTACCCTTACACCTTGGTGCAAGAGTGCCTTGGTTGGCACTAGGCAGCACATTGTGCAGCAGCACTAGGAAAAGAAAGGAATGTGCCGTGTTAAATCCGATGCATTCCTGCTCTTTCCTTGTCACGTGGGTGACTTGTTGTGCTGCGCTGCGGGAAGTCTACATAAATATGCCCCTGAAATTCCTCATTCTTATTGCACCTTTGTATTCTCCCAGTCATACCATAACAGGCTGACTAGTATATCAAATTTTTTTTAACCCATTTTAATAAGTACTCAAAACAGATTGTATTAAAAGTAAATTAACCAAGCAAATAACACCGGCCCAATCACAATGGACTACATTTACATTTTCGGAGGTCTGAGTTTTCGTGCTTTACCACATAAATGCCAGGCCGATTGACTTTGCCTTTGCTTGTTTGGATGGGTCTTTATTAAAGAGTTAAACAAGGTTTCGCCATTTGTTATCAACATCAGAATAGGGAAAGCTTTTCATTAAGAACTGCTGCTCATCAATTTCTAAAGCTGAAGCGACCTTAGAGTAGGGTGTGCTCAATAATTTGTTGTATGCTTCATCGCCAGCAGCGCATTGTGCCAGAACTCAGTGGAGTCTCATGGAGTTTTCCGTTACCTCCATGGAACTCCGCGGAGTAAAACTCCACGAGTTCCACCCACCCCTAGTTCAGTTCTGGTTGGAGACAGCTTTGGTTGTGTGTCAGAGCTCATGTAATAAAAAAAGAGATTAAAATCAGTAAAGAGAGAGGGAATATGGCTCCGTCTCTTTGTTTATTTTTTTCTTTACAGGCATTTGACTGAGCAGAGTTGTGTTATCCATGTATTAATAAGTTCAGTTGCTCATAACTGATAGAGACATTGTTAATGTAGTTCTATATCAAATACGCTAGGAAGGTTAGGAAGGTGGTTTAGACTGAGCTCCCTGACAAACATAATAGGAAGCGTTTTCACACTGTGAACTATGAGACAAAATTCATGGGAAGGGGCTTTACATTAGCACAATGTTTTTGGACAGACCTCAACTTCCCTGAGGGTTAGAGACAGTGCTTAATTTGAGCCGGTGGTTTCCGGCGCTCAGCACCGTAACTTAATTGCCAACACCAGTGATTGTGACAGTCTGGCTAATTTAAAGAAGATCACAACAACAGTCAATTATTAATTCAATATACATTAAAAATGACTTTTACCTGCTGCCCAAGCCATTCTTGTAGCTTTGGGGGCCTGGAATAGTCTGAATTGACATGCTTGTAGGAGTGTGATGGTTAGTAGCTGTGTTTTGACTATCATTGGCAGCATGACTGGGCAATATGTGGTGCAAGCTGCAGTGGGCTCCTGACGAGAGCCCCAGCACTTCTTTTTTTTTACAAATTAAGCACTGGCTAGAGAGGTCCGGTTTTCAATGTCCTTCACAGGCTCAGGAAGGGGGGTCATTTGCCACCTTCACTGTACTTATTAGGGGTGGGCGAAGAATCCTGCTCAGCGTGGAGTGTGGAGTTATTTGTATTTCTATGTTTACTATTTAGTTTTGTGTGAGTTAAAATACTTTTCAAACCCACACCACTTCTCAGTGTAAACCTTGCACTGCTCTGCATTATTACCCTGAAGGTAAAATCTACTGGTGTGTACTTGATGTTCAGTTTGGGTGCAATCTAAAGTATCTCCAGGGTACCAGAGTAAAATACTCCATTTATAAAATTAGGAGCTCAATGCCGCCAATGGGAACCTCTTGAAACAATTCCCACACTCACACACAACCCTCAATGGAGTTGCATTTTTATTACTCACTGCCCCGGAAGGAGCCAGTCATGCTGCGGTTTATCTCATCAGCGCCCCTTGCTGCGGCACCTCAAGCTCCAATAGCTGCAGTGCTGGTCAGAAGTGAAATAGCAGCAATAGTGTGCCATGTTGCATATGTCAGTAGCAGCAAAGCCAGAACAATGCTGCAAGATATTTAGTAATTTTCCAACTCATTACTGTACACCACATCCAATCTTAAAGATGCAGCTGTATGGAGTATGCTGGTGGGTGGTTTGTCTTAACTAAACAAGTGGCAGAGCTGCTGTGTTTTGCTCCTGCCTCTACCCCAGCAGTGATCAGGGTCTTTATTGTTTTTACCATTGCCTAGCTTGTCTTAGAACCCTTTATGCTCTATCACATTAAATGATGAACACAGTGGCTGGGGTCTACTCCATGCCACACTACATTATCTAGTATATGAGTCTGGGAGTCTTTTGTGCACATGAAAGTACAAGCTCTTTGCCGCATGCACACTATAGTGATCTCTAGTGATCCTGCAAAACAGCTGCTCCTGCCAAATATACTGTATGAATCTTATGCGTTAAGGGCACATTGTTTCACATGTGCACTATATGTGTGTGTGCTTGCAGTAGAGCTAAAATGACTTCAGGTTTGGTAACTAGGATAAGCATCAGCCAAGAAAAATGCTGCTAGAAACTGCTATGAAGCTATTTATGTGATGGTTGGCAGCGACCCAGAGCAGTATGAGTGTCTTCAAGCACATAGGGCCTAAAAAGAGGAGACTAAGACTCCATTCAATGATGTAATGAAAGCCTGGTTACATTCCATTTGGTACGCAACTTATAATATGCATAATATGGTGCAAGTTATGGATGGTGAGGCAGATTTACGACATTACCATGCATGCCTTCACAAATCAGCCTTTACCATGCAGATGCCTTTATCACACATGACTTTACCATGCATGGCAAGTATATTTAAGGTGAGTAAAACCCATATATGGTGGTTGCCACTGAGGAGTTACAGTTGGTCTGCTTTTCCAGAGGAAGACATTTTTTTTTAGTTTGCTACTAGCTTTGTCAACATTTGAGGAATCTTCATTAAACTTTCCAAAAAAAAGTTCATCACCCTCAGTTCCTTCCTGGAAATTTCTATCAAGCGGGGGAGAGAAAAAGTGGGGGGGTCCTAAAATGCGAAATCCCCACATATCTTCTATATACTTTTTTAAGAAGAACTACTGCAAAAATTGCTGAACGGAACTACACCAAATTTGTCAGGAAGCTAGAAAGCATGTTTTGTGTGATAAATCTGTTCAGTATATTTTAAGGTATAAAAATATTTGTGTATCTGGACAGTGAGGTTCAAAGGACACTCGCGAGAGTCCCTCAAACTCAATTTAAAAAAAATTGTACAGTCTGCTGCACTCTGATTGGCTGCCTGTAACATGAGGAAAATGGTACAGGCAGCCATTACAGGACTCAGGGACTGAGGACCTGATTTAGATCTTGATGGATGGGTTACTCCGTCATAACTGTGACAGATATACCATCCGCCAAAATATAAATTTCATAGGATATAGTGGGATTTATATTTCGGTGGACGGGATATCTGTCACATTGTGACAGAGCAACCCATCTGCCAAAATCTAAACCAGTGCAAAAACAACAATTGATGGACAGAATGCAGAACAATGTCATACATTCACCCCAGTACAGAGATCTGGGCCTAAATCCATCGTTTTTTTGCTCACCATGCCATTCCAGTTTGGACCCAGCCATATGCAAATCAGTCTTGACCCTGCGCCCAATGGGAACAGTCCAGCCCGAACAGCCAGGCCAGGTCCTCCCTGGACTGGAAACAATCATCCTAGGACCGGTTTCGGGCTTTCAGCCCTCATCAGCCAGGATAGCTTGACTCCAGTGGCATGGAGAGCACGGGACCCACGTCTGGGCATACCCGTCCCACTCGGGGTGACAAATGCAAAAACAACAATTGATGGACAGAATGGCATGGTGAGCAAAAAAACTGTGGATTTAGGCCCAGATCTCTGTACTGGGGTGAATGTATGACATTGTTCTGCATTCTGTCCATCAATTGTTCTTTTTGCAAAATCTAAACCAGGCCCTTAGTCTCCTGTCCTGAGTTTAATTTTGAAAAAAAAATAAGGGGGCAGGGTAGGAATACCCTACGCCCCTAGGCCACAGGGCCAATATAATTTTTTTACATTTTGTTTCTTGCCAGAGTAGGCAAAAAAAACAGCAGTTCAGGCTCTGATTGTGTCCAAGCTCGACTATTGTAATAATGTATCTTGGAGACACACAGGGTCGAAGTAACAGACTCCAAAGAGTGCAGGATGCTGCTGCATGTCTCCTATTGAATCTGCCAATGCGTGCTTCAATTGGGGTTGCGCGTAAGAAGCTTCATTGGCTTCCGGTGAAGCAGAGATCCTCGTTTAAAGCCTTGTGTTATTGTCACAAGGCATTTGGTAACAAAGGTCCAAGGTACATTCAATCTTTTGTTAGACCATATGGACCATTGAGGAATTTAGGATTGGCAGGGGAGATGTTGGCAATTGCTCCCGAAGTAAAGAAATGTTGCCGTGGTGGGAGCTCTTTCAGCTATATAGACCCGATTTTTTTGGAATGCTCTGCCTTGGACAGCTTGTCAGGCCCAGTCAGAATGTCTTTTCACAAATAAAAAATACAAACTTGTTTTTTTAGTTAGGGTTCTATGGGGGTTTAACAGCAGCATTTAGGCTTGGGGATACCTGTACCTAGCACTGGGACATCTCACATGAGGAAGATATGCTCTTAAGAAAATGCATTATTATTATTATTATTATCATTGTTATATAAAAAGCTGTGATCAGGACTCTTGAGGGATTGCTGGTTTAAAAAAAAAAATTAAACAGCCGCTGACGTTTTATAGTTTGATATTTGGAATCCTGGGTTGAGCCAGGGCCGAAGGTCTTTCTTAAAATTACTTGGGGAGGGGGCATGAGTGGGGCCCCCATCCCTTTGCCAATTCTGGCACTGTCTTCAAATACGTGAAAGAGGGGTAGGGGTTGCGCCCCACCGAGCCTCTAATGGGCCACAGGAACCCCAACCCCTGGGCTGAATTTTAAAAAAAATAGAAGAGGGGACATGTGGCCACTCTTCCCAAGCCTCAGTGAGGCCCTGGGGACCTCATACCCCATGACCAATGTGCAATTAAAAAGGCAGAAGTGTGCGACCCCTCTCGACGAGTATGTAGAGGCCCTGGGGAACCCTTACCCAATGCTGGCATATAAGTACTAAGCCTAGGCGGAGTTTACTGAGTTTTACTCTGCGGAACTCAGCCAAAAGAGGCAGAAACACTCTGCCATGCTCCGCGGAGTTCCGCCAGCGGCAGAGTCTGATAAGTCGCGCTGCTCGTACTGATTTTTAGCACCGGGAGTTTGTCCCATGCTTTAAAATTAGAGTGCACTGCACTACGCGTCGTGCCAGAGGACGCTGCTGCTTTTTGCCGACTCGAGTTGACATTCCACACAAGCGGCAGCTTCTGCAACACGAATGGCAGATTTCTCAACGTGAGGGGTCGTGACCTGCTGCGACTGCCCGCGATGAGAAATCTCGCAGGGAGGAGGTCTAGAGCATGATTTTTTCTCGCAAGTGCTCGCTAACTTACCGATGACGAGTTGCTCGAGAGAAAAAATTCAGCTCTGCGTCACTTCGCCGAGTTTTTCATAACTCCGCACTCCACGCTGAGCAGGATTCTTCGCCCACCCCTAATAAGTACAGTGAAGGTGGCAAATGACCCCCCCTTCCTGAGCCTATAAAGGACTAAGGGACCACAAACCCCAGGGCCAGCTCAAACGCTATGTCCCGGGGAGCCCATCCCTGGGACACAGTAGTTCCCTGCCTGGAAGAGCACGAGCAGGAAAGAATTTGTTTGCTCCCACTTCACAGAAGTTTTTTTAAAGCTCCCACCGAGTGGGAGCAGACATGCCTTCCCTGCATGTAGAAACGAGTAGGAGCATACTTTTGTTTCCCTGATCGCACTTTTGCAGGCAGGGAAACTCAGATTGCTACTGCCTTTGGGGAGCACATAAAAACAACTGCCCTGCCGGTGGGAGCAATGCCAGCTCTGGCAGAACCCAGGATGGGTGCATGCAGGGAGCTGGTGGGGCCATGGTAGCCCTGGGTTTCCCCACAGCCCCCAATGTACTATTTGGGGGCTGCCCTGGGAGTACACTGGTGCACGAGGTGCACCTCAGGTCCTGGGAGATGGGGTCCCCTGGCCCACTATAGACTTAGTAGTGGGATCACTGCCCCCTCCCCTTTATAAAAATAAAAGGCCCTCGGGGATGGGGTCCCCAGGGCACATAGTGGCTCAGGGATGGGAGATGTTCTCCCTCTACCCTTAAAATATATGTTTTGGCCATGGAGGATGCAGTTCCCAGGGCCAATATTTGCCCAGTGAAGGGGCCATGTTCCCACCTCTCCTTAAAGTCCCTGGAGCAATAGGGTCCCTGGGGCCCCTTGTGGCTCAAGGAAGTGGGGCAGTGCAACCCCATCCTCTATACAAATATCTTTTGGCCCTGCGAGATGGATGCCCCGGAGTCCTATTGGCTCGGGGAAGAGGGCATGCACTCCCCTTAATAAAAAATGGCCCTGGGGATGGGTTTGAAGCCTGTGCACTGCAGGGGGTTGGATGTCTGCAGGGGATGGATGCAGGGCCTGGTCTGCAGCCAACCTCCCACGGGGGTTGACTTTACGTATGCTAATAAAATATTCCGTTACATTTAAAAAAAAACTTAGAAATTTAATAGGAGCCTAGAGGCGTTACAGTTAGTTGAAAATATCAATGACAACGTAACATTTTAAACTAACAAAAAAACACTGAAATTCAGCACTTATAATTATCTCTTGTAACTACAACTCGTGCTCTCAGTTAACTACAACTCGCACCCTAACCATGCACAGGTAATTACCCCACTTATTACATCACTCATGACATGTTATATAATATCATTCATAATATCACTGCAACAATTGAAATAATATCATTGATGCATGGCGGGGGCGTGAGTTATAGTTACCGTAGGTCACGAGCTATAGTTACTAAAGATATGAAAATGGAGTGGTTAGTGGAAAAATAGAGACATCTGAAACTGACTGCTTTTGTGTCACCACAACACTCACCAACTGCTAACTTATGGTCTTCTTCCTAAATATAGGGGAATGATGTGCTAAACACTTTTCTGCTTGCAAATCCTGAGATTCCAAAAATCACAGGGTTTATGAAAGCAAAAGGCTAATATGCAATGTATAAAAAATGATTTTGCGAGTCAAAAAAGCCTTTGCAAATTCACAAAATGAGTTACGTGATCCATTCAGAATTGCAATTAGAAGTGGGCTTAAAAATAGCATGCCTCTTAATTGCAAGTTGCAATGGTATTTATTAATAGTTTACAACTGCAATGGTGGTCTCAAACAGTTGATCAATTACCAACACCTAAATGGGTGATTCGTAAAGGGGAATATAGCTGAGTTCTAAGGTAGTTGTGGTAGGGAGTTATGGAGGTGGGGAGGGAGGCACCGTTTTCCCTGAGATAGAGATGCTCAAATTTTGGTGTGGGGTAGGAGAAACAGGTCAAATGGAAGGTTTAGTGGGGGGGTTAGGCATATATTGAGAGGCTTAAGTTTAAGTTTCTTCCAGAAATCAGGGAATGAGTGGACATTTATTTATTTATTCAGAAATTAGTATGCCGCAAAAAAGACCCTTACGGATGACAGCACTCTTTAGAGAAACTGAGCAAAGGAGACAAGAGGAAGGACTTGAAGGAATAAGGCAACAGTAGATAAAAGTACAAAATATAGTGTGTGTGAGAAAAGAAAGCATAAGAGTACAAAATATTCAAACATAGTACATGTGAATGTGGTAAGCGTGGAGAAAGAGGAACCTGGTGTAGCATAAGCCCAAGACTAAGACATGTTTCAGTGCGAGAAGAGACAGCGGACAAATGGAGTTCGGGGTCTAAACAGGGGGAATGAGGGCTAGGCCTAGTCTTCAGTGAGAGAAGAATGTATTGGATATTAAGATTTTGACTTCTTTCTTAAGAAGGATGTGGATGGGTTGCATCTAATCTCAGTAGGGAGAGAGTTCCAAATATTTGGGGCTATTACGGAGAAGGATTGTTGGAGGTTTTCTTTTTCTTGAATTTTTGTGGCTTAATGTAATTTCCTAACTATACCATCCCTGTAACTTTTGGTTTTCTAAGAAAATTTCTATGTTTTTAAAAAATATATATATTTCCTAAATGTACCCTTTAACCTTTGAGAGTGAGTGTATGAGTATCTGAGTGGGTGTTTGAGTGTGTGAGTGTCTCAATGGGTGAGTGAGTGGTTGTGTGAGTGTCTGAGTGGGTTTGTGAGTATCTGAGTGGGTGTCTGAGTGGGTGCATGAGTGTCTGAGTGAGTATTTGAGTGGGCCTGTGAGTGGGTGTGAGAGTGTCTGAGTGGGTTTGCGAGTGCCTCCATGAGTCTGTGAGTGGGTCTGTGAGTGAGTGCATGAGTGTCTTAGTGGGTCTGTGAGTGGGTGCATGAGTCTCTGAGTAGGTCTGTGAGTGGGTATGTGAGTCTCTGAGTAGGTCTGTGAGTCAGTGTGTGAGTGCCTGAGTGGGTGTTTATGTCTTTCTGTGGGTGTGTCAGTAGCTGTGTCAGCGACTGGGCCACAACAGAACCACACCTGCCCCTTTCTCCAAAAAGAGTCCACAGTTTTGCACAAAATATCTACCCAAGTGTTGTACTTTCTACTGGTTAATTACTAAGTGATACCTCCTTGGATAAATGTCCAGTACATATTCTACTCTACAGTTGCATAATGGAACATGAGGAAATGTCCCCAGTGACCTTGTATGTGTTTTGGTAATGTGATTGTTCCTCGTGCGTCTTTATCCAGAAATTTGTGATTACATGAATATTCCTATAAAGAAGAGTATGAGAGTACAAAGAAGTAAATCTCCAACAAACAAGGGTCCTTCCTCTGAACTATCTGAAGTAAGTGCTTCTTTGTTTGGAGGAAATGCCCTCATATTCCTCAGCATCAAGAACTCATCGCCAAAATTGGTGGATAAAGTGCTGCGGGGGGCTTTTGGTAAGCTGCCCATCATCCCTGCTAAAGTCAGGAAGACCATTGCGTACTACTAAGGCGGCCAGGGCAGGCCAGACAGGCAGAGCTTCAGGTGATTTTCCACCTTTGTATACTGATAGTCATTTAAAGGGAGAACCATGGACTCTGCTCTCCCTAGGTAAGGACAAGAAAGAACCCGCTTGTCACAGTCACTACACTTTGCGCCCCAATAGATCAATGATGCTTTTACCTCCATGAAGCAATTCAGACAGTCTTACAATGTGGAATTGCCAAGAAAACACACTTCTTTGCCTATGTCAAGCTCAGGTCATGATCCTTTGTTCTTTACAGAAGTGAAGCTTCAATTGGGGCACCTGCTATTTTTATATATGTAAGTGTTTCCAATCGAGGTTTAATTTCTGTAAAAAATTAAGCAGGTCCTAGTGCCAGCTCCCCCTGCAACAGTTTTCCTGTCCAGCTTGCCCACAGTCTGCTATCCTCTGCTCCCTGCCTACCTGCTGCCCTCTATTTGTGCCTCCTCTGCTCATTTCTTGCTCTATTTTGCCTTTCCTGCTCATTTTTCTACCCTCTGTTTATCCTCTTCTGTTCATTTTTTGCCCATCGTTTTCCCTTTTCTGTCCATTTTTCTGCCATTTGTTTTGCCTTTTCTGCCCTCTATTTTGCCTTTACTGCTTATTTTTCTGCCCTCTGTTTTGCCTTTTTATACTTGCTTTCCTGCCCTCTGTTTTTCCTTTCCTGCTAATTTTTCTGCCTTCTATTTTGACTTTTCTGCTCATTTGTCTTCTTCCTGTTTTGCCCTCTTCTGCTCTGTTTTCCTTTTCTGCTAATTTTTCTGCCCTCCATTTTACCTTATCTGTTCATTTTTTCTGACCTCCGTGCTGCCCTCTTGTGCTCTGTTTTGCCTTTTCTGCTTGTTTTTTTAAGTTTAACAAAGCTTTATTGAAATAAGTTAGAATAGAGGTACAACAATACAGCAACAAATGTAAGGGCATTACTAATAAAGTACAATGTATTAGTCCATGGTAGAATGAAAACCTGATATGATGACAGTTATAAAAGGCAAAAACAAAAACTAGGAACAATAATACATAAATATGCACCTTAGCAATTTAGCATTTTACATTTTATGGAGAAAAAATAAGAAAAGAAAAAGAAAGAGATGAAAAATAAAAGAAAGATCAACATCTATGACAAATATATTCTGAAATAAAGTGCAATACCAGGCACTGTAAAAAATTTTAATAGCTAATAACGATATAAAAAGAACAATTCTCAGTATTCATGGAGGTTGAAAAACAAAAGAACTGACTTTGTTGCGTATTGTAGGCGATGATAAATAATTAGTGAGTGGAGACCAGAAGGCTTCTTTTTGAAGAAGTTGATGAGAGGTAGTGGCAGAAGCTCTCTCCAGTCTATGGTGATAACAGAGAAGGTTTCACCAGGCAGAGAAGGGGACCTTAGTGGCATCTTTCCAATTAGAACTAATAACCTGAATGCCAATGGCCAGTAACAAATCCACAAAAGTACCCAACTTGTGAGCACCAAACCACTTTACAGAATTGCTACCCAAAAATAAGGGATAAATATCAAAAGAAAAATTGATAGTGCAAATAGAGGAGATTGATTTACAAACCTGAGTCCAGAAAGAAGTAATATTGGGACAGAGAAAAAAGGAATGTAAATATGTACCAGGAGTGTTTTGACAAGACCAACAGTTAGGGGATAAACCAGAACTATATTTGGAGATAGATAATGGGGTTAAAAACAATCTTTGATAAAAGTATTATAAAGTTTGAGTGGGGCTAGCATTACAGGAAGTGTGTTGAACACAAGACCATATAGAGTTCCAGGTGTGTACAGAAAGGGTGTGTTGTAAGTCTGATTCCCACATAAGTTCGACCTTACTCTTAGGGTGGTTAGGACGGGAAAAATGAAGATATTTGTAAATGTGGGAGACTCGAACGGACGGGGAGGTAGATAACCGTTCTGAGAGGGGGTCTGGTGGAGTAGAAGAAGAACAAGAGAAAAGAGAATACTGCTGAGTTAAGAGCATTCCTAAAGAATCATACTTGGAAAGAGAAGTAGCAGGCAGACCAAATTTGGATTGAATTTCCTGAGAAGAAAGAAAATATGCACCTTGAAACAAATGTTTAACCTGGATTATCCCTTTGGCTACCCAATCCTTCCAGAAGATAGTACGATTAGAGATTTTAATGGATTTGTTATGCCATAAAGAGGAGTCAAGAAACATTTGCAAGGGAGAGAGAGATTTTGTAAGGACCGGGTGAAAGATCGATATAAAATGTGAAATGGTTGGGGACTTAAACGAGCAAGGGGGATGCGGAAAATTAACTAGTGAAGAAAAAGGAAGGGGATGAATCAAGGAATCCTCCAATTTATGCCAAACTGATATAAAAGGTGTTTCTGAGGGAGAAAGATAAGGTAGAACTTGACGTATTAGAAAAGAAGAGTGGTACTGATGGAAGTTAGGAAAATTGACACCACCCCGATCTTTAGGGGCAGATAAAGAGGACAAAGAGATGCGAGCTTTCCGATTATTCCATAGGAATTTACTTAAAGTACTATTAAGCGTTTTAAAGAACCTTAACAGAAGCCTCACAGGCAACATGGACAAATAGAAATTAATAAAAGGAAGCATCATCATTTTGATTGTGTCCAATCTACCCCACCACGATAAATATAAGGGTGACCATTTTTCTGACATATGACGCACTTTTAGAGAAACATCTTCCAAATTAAGTTGAACAGTTTTAGAAATTGAAGAGGAGTATTTAATCCCCAAACAAGTAATGTAATTTGTGATCCATTTGAAAACAGTATCTGCGAACATGCTTTTTAAGCAATATTTATTTAGTGGGAGAAATTCTGATTTTGTCAAATTTAACTTGTAACCTGACAAGGTGGCGTAAGAAGATAGAATATCGTTGAAAGCCATTAAAGAAACAAGGGGATCTGAGACATATAACAATATGTCATCAGCATAAGCCGTGAATTTGATTTAATTGGATTTATAAATAAAACCCTGGAACAAGGAAGAGTGTCTTAAGGAATGAAGAAAAGGTTCTAGGGATAAAATAAAAAGCAATTGAGAGGGCAACCTTGACGAGTGCCCCTTTGCAAAGTGAAATAAGAGGATTGAGAACCATTAACAAAAACCGAGGTGGAAGGAGTAAAGCAAACTTATATAGGACATAATAACAGGGCCAAAGCCATGCCATTTAAGTGCCCGCATCATAAAAAGCCAGTGAAGGCGATTAAAAGCTTTTTCAGCGTCTAAGGTGACGGCTGCCAAAGATGAGATACTCTTGGATGCAAGGTGAATAATATTTAAAAAGGTTCTGGAATTATCTGCTAAAGTTCTGCCCTTGACAAAACCGGTCTGTTCGGGGCCGATCAGGTCTGGAATTTCCTGATTGATGCGACAAGCCTGCACCTTAGCAAAGATTTTGCAATCCAAGTTTATGAGACAAATAGGACGATAGTTAGCGCAAAGTGAAAGATCTTTATCCTTTTTTGGGATTAAACAGATCATAGCTTCTAGAAAGGTACCACGAGTCTCATTGTGGAAAACAAAATGCTGAAAAAGCTATAGGAGATGAGGAAGAAGAATCTGTGAAAAACATGAATAAAATTCAGCTGTGAAGCCATCAGGGCCAGGAGCTTTATCTTTAGGTAACTAAGCTAAGGCTAACTTGATCTCTGAAAGGGACAAGTCTTGATCCAAAAGGGAACAATCAGAAGAAGGGTAGGAATGAAGGGGTAGAGAATAGAAGAACGAATCCAAATCGGTTTGTGAGGGAGAAGACACAGGTGTATATAAATTCTTATAAAAATCTGTGAAGCATTGCAGTATCTCTTCATCCTTAAGGTGATTAATACCTTTGTCATCAATGATGCTCGCTATTTTAGATTTCTGGGATTTGACTTTGAAATAGTTCGCTAACAATTTACCAGCTCTATTGCAGACAGCGGAGAATTTTGAGTTGATCTTTAGCAACGTCCCTGAGGCTTATTCAGTCGATTTCCTGTTGAAATTTAATTTAGCCTGGACTAGCTGTCTGAGAGTGTCATCGTTATTAGAATAATAACATGCATGCTAGAGTTGTTTAATAGAGGATAATAAGGAAGAATATTCCTTAGGAAGAGTTATTTTCTTGGCAGCCACGTAATCCATAATAAATCCTCTGGCTGTCACATTAAAAGCATCCCAAACAGTATGAAATAGTATGTCCGGGCTAATGTTGGTAAGAAAAAATTTGGACAAAAAGCCTTTGAAGCGGTCTATAAAGATGGGATCCTTAACTAAATAGTTATTAAAGTGCCATCTATGTGGTTTGGAGGATTCAGAGGGGAGATCAAAATCAATGATAACCAGTGCATGGTCCGAAATAAGTATGGAACCAATCTCGGCATAAGTTAAGTTAGAAAGAAGTTGGGGAGTCAAAAAAATTTAATGAATTCTATATTCGGAGTTATGTGTGGGAGAATAAAAAGTGAATTCTAAACTATCTGGGTTATATATCCTCCAAGCATCGGCCAAACCCCTCGAGTGGATAATGCTTGTAAAGGATTTTTGCATTTTATTGGGGATATATCTGGAGGTGGATTTTCTATCAATGAAGGGATCCATAACTTGATTGCAGTCCCCACCCACGAGGAAATTAGAATTTGAACAGGAATGCAAGACAGGTGACATAGATTGCCAAAACTGTGAATCTAAACCAGTAGAACCGTAAATGTTAAGGAGAGAGATAGGGGAGCCATTAATAACTAGGTGAAGAAGAAGCCATCTTCCATCAGTGTTCATTTCCTCCTTGTCTATGGTTATGGAGAGGGATTTGTGGAATAGTGTCACCACTCAGTTTTTTCTTTCCTTGGCCGGAGAGCAAAATATGTGCCCCACCCACTGCTTTTTAAGAGAGGAGATATCATTTTCCTTAGGATGTGTTTCTTATAACATTGCAATCTTACATTTTAATCTAGATAAATGAGTGAGTACTCTCTGTTTCTTAATGGGGTTACGAAGACCCTTCACATTCCAAGACACTATATGAACATTGTCAATCATAATGAGGAAGAGAGAACATTGCAATTAACCATAAACATTCTATAATTGATAACTGTATGAAGTCAGCATGCAAAAATATTAAGCAGACATAACGGTAAAATTGCAGTGAAAGTAAGTGCCAGAAGCAAATGTTAAAAATGTACATTCCTAGATATGAAAAGTAGAAGAAAGAGAATTGAGATAAAAAATTGAAGAAAAACCAAAGATAGAAAAGAGAAGGAGAAAGGGAAGACGAGGAAGTGAAAATGATAGAGGAAGATAAGTTGACAGTAAGCCAAAAGACCTCAATCAAAGTAGACAAAATACCATAACAGTAAGAAAGAGACAACATGGAGAGGCGAGGGCACGCAGAAAGGAAGACAGACGGCAGAAACAGCGAATTCAAGGAAACACGACAGAGACCACTACAAGGAGAAATGAATATGATTAGAATAGAATATGGAGTGACAATTAGGAAGAAATAAAGAACAGAGTTAAATCGGATGAATAAATGGTACAAAAGACAAACAAAGAAAGACAGGCAAATTTAATAAAGGGAATAACACTTACCAACATATGGAGAGGAACTATGAACATTAAGGCTAGGAAGGAGGCACAGGGAGGTGGGAATCATCAAAGAAGGGTATCTGTGCTAGACAAGAGACACCTGTAAGAAAGAGATTGCAAAAACAAAAAAGACAAAAAAAACAAAATTAGTTACGAGAATGCAATCTAAAAGAACAGACCTACAACATTTACATATGAAACAAGAAAATAAGGACAAAAACTAGTCGTTCCTGTGGGATAAAAACAAGGATTATGTGAGAAGGAGCAAAAACAAGTTAAACGAGTCCATATTCAGGATTTTCCAAATTCCATGTCTTCACCCTTGTGGCGAAAAATAAACTTCCTTAAGTCCTTAGGGCGGTCGAAAGAATAAGACCTTTCCTTATAGGTAACTTTAAAAAAACAGGGATGGACTAGACCATATCTGGCATCCATGGAGCTAAGCAAATGCATAAGTGGGGACCCCCTCTAGATTAAATTGAAGGTCAGGGAGAAGAGGGAAAAAAAAAAACATATGATCACAAAACCTCCTCATGACCTATATTTCTTTGCTATCAAGACAAATCTAAATATGATAGGGCTTGAACACATGTGTACAAGAACTTTACAAAATGAATTTGATTCAAAATACTTGATTTATTTTTTATATACATAAATAATTTCAATCATGATTTATTCCTTCCTTTGTTACATTTTCTTATTTTATCAGATTAAAAACTTTTTAGTTGAGACATGTAGAAAGATTATTACCACAAAATACAATAAGACAAATGTCTCCCCCAAAGAATACAAGGAATTCAATCTAACTCAATATAAAGAACCACACATAACACAAATCATACACACTCACACAAAATCATGCACCAATCACAAAGAAACACATCTGAAAAAGAAGGAGGTAATAGATGATAACATCTCCATGACCAAGTGTGTTATATATGTTCACAAGGATCCGAACATCCATGGAGCTAAGAGCAGGACAAAAGGAAAGAAACTCCTTACGGCGAGCGGCGGTAGCACCAGCCACAGCTTGAGAAAAGAAAACCTTCTGGCCAGAGCATAGCATCTGTTTTCTCTGCTTGGCCACTGAGAGAACCATTAACAGTTCAGTATATTCCCAAAAAAGAACAATTATCCCTCTGAAGCTGCTGGATGACGAAGCAGAAGAGGATCCTCCAGGTTTCGGTCCAATGCGATGAGCACGTTGCAGGTTAAGGGTAGTACATTCCTTAAGACCAACCAGTTTAGGAATATGAATTTTGAGGAAAGCGAGCATGTCAGAACCCTCCTCCCCTTCAGGGATACCATAAATTCTAAGGTTATTGCGCCTATTGTGATTTTCCAAGTCCTCCGTTTGTTGTTTAAGAAGAGCTATTTCCTTGGACATAGCGTCAACCTTAGGAGTCAAGTCTTGAGCATCGCTAATCTTTTGCTCCACTACCGATACTCTAGCCTCAAGACTGGACCACTTCTCCTCTAATCTCTGAAGAGTAGCATTAGTGTCAATGACAAAAGGTTTCAAAAGTTTTTATTTCCTCCATGAGGTCTTCTAGCGTTAAAGGTAAAGGTGATTTTGTGGGAGAGCAAGGCTCCTTCTTTTGTCTTTTGGAGGCAGTATTGGTGGAGTCTTTGCGGAGGGAACACATGATCGCAGAGGTACCTTTTTGAGTGGAGATGGAGGGAGACTCCATGTTGAATTAACAGAGGATATGATGGGTAAAGTACCACAGTCACAGAAGAAAAACAGATTTCCAGTGTGTATCTCAGAGCCGAAGAACCAAAGAAAGTCTAGAATCTAAAGAGAAAGCAGCTATAAGCCACTCTAGCAACTCTTGAAGAGAAATAGTACATTTGAAAACACTGAGCAGCAGAGAAAATTCAAAAGCAGACGAAGCACATGAGTAGAACACATCAAGTGGAGCCACAGGTTGCAGAAATACCAGAAGAGGCAATGCAGGGGTTAATTCAGCCAAAGCGCTTTTAAAAATGTTGTGAGAGCCCACTTAAAAAAAGAATGTTTATGCCAGAAAAAATTGTCATTAGGGCGCGCTAGCGCCATTCAATAGAATTCACCACATTCCAAAGAGCTTAAAATGGCGGCCGCAACCGGCAATTATGAGGTGAGCACGACGCGGGAGAACCAGGTTAAAAAAAAGGCTTAATTGAAGCCAAAAAAGCACGCTACCTGAGCCCCCGCATCCGCGCGTTCAGGAACTCTGCTGCATGACGAGGATGGAAAGGAACTGCCGCTCCAGAGAGACGAAGGTCTCAGTCGCGGTGCGGAGCCTCACCGAGACGTGGCCATCTTGCGGCGTGTAAAGCTACGCCCCTCTTTTCTGCTTGTTTTTCTGCCCTCCGTTTGGCCTTTGTTGCTCATTTTTCTGCCCTCTGTTTTGATCTCTTCAGCTCTGTTTTGTCTTTTCTGCCCTCCCTTTTTCCTTTTCTGCTCATTTTTCTGCCCTATGTTTTGCCCTCTTCTGCTTTATTTTGCTTTTTCTACTCATTTTTCTGCCTACAATTTTGCCTTTTCTTTTTATTTTTCTGCCCTGTGTTTTGCCCTTTTCTGCTTGTGTTTTGCCTTTTCTGCTCATTTTTCTGCCCTGTTTTGCTCTTTTTGCTCTATTTTACCATTTTCTGCATGTTTTTCTGCCCTCTGTATTGCCTTTTTCTGCTCGCTTTTCTGCCCTCTGTTTTCCCTTTCCTGCATGCTTTTCTGCCCTCTGTTATCCCTCTTCTGATCGTTTTCTGCCCTATGTTTTCCCTCTTCTGCCTGTTTTTCTCCCCTTTGCCTTTTCTGCTCATTTTTCTGTCCTCCATTTTGTCTTCACTGCCCGTTTTTTCTGCCCACTGTAGTGCCTTTTTCTACTTGCTTTTTTATCCTCTGTTTTGCCTTCTTCTATTCTGTTTTGCCTTTACTGCTCATTTTTCTGCCCACCATTTTGCCTTCTCTGCTCGTTTTTCTGCACTATGTTTTGCTCTCTTCTGCTCTGTTTTGCTTTTTGTGCTCATTTTTCTGCCCTCTGTTTTTGCCTTTTTGTGCTCAATTTTCTGCCCTCCATTTTGCCTTTCTGCCCGTTTTTTCTGCCCTCTGTATTGCCTTTTTCTGCTTGCTTTTCTGCCCTTTGTTTTGCCTTTTCTGCAAATTTTTCTGCCCACCATTTTGCCTTATCTGCTTGTTTTTCTGTCGCTTGTTGTGCCCTCTTCTGCTCTGGTTTGCCTTTCCTGCTTGTTTTTCTGCCCTATGTTTTGCCTTTTGTGCAATGGGGGAGGAAGGCTGCATAGCCCGCATCCTCTGGCCATTTTTTGTCCTACCTAGGCCACCCAATGTGCTTTGATGGGGACAGCAGCAGTAACCTTAATGCCCCCACGGTCCCAGACAGTTCCCCACCCCCTGTCAAAACCGGCATTGCTCCTGTATGGAGGGAGCTGCTAAATATGAGCTTGTTTTTTTTTTATTTTAGCCACAAATATTCATGATTTTGCTGCATTTAAAAAAAAAATGCATTTTTGCCCTAGCGAGGTCGCTGGGGACCCGAGCACCAGAGCTGGGGGGTCAAGGGATTCCTACCCTGCCCACTTTTCTTTATTTCTGTGGTGTTTTTTTGGGGACTCGGCTGAAGCCAAGTCCCAAAATGGCTACCAACACTTCCTGATTGAAGTGTTGGCAGCCAATCAGATCTCTGTATGTGATCGTCATTATTTGTGAAGGCTTTGCGAACCTAAACATACAAATTTGAATTTCCTTTAATATCTCAAAAACTACTGAATGGATTTACACCAAATAACAAAAGCGTGCTTTCTGGACCAAAAGCTACCTTTCTGCCAAATTTGGTGTAATTACATCCAGTGGTTCGGGCTGTAGTCCTGGAAACACTCTTTTTTTTACCCCCTCCACTTTTTCTTGGCCCAGCTTGATGGATCACCTCGAAATGTTCCATGCACAACTAAAATCACTGTCACACCTTTATGGGGGAAAATTTCTTGAAGATTCGTCAAATAACGCTAAAGATATAGCCAAGTCCAAAAACACTTCTCCTATAGAAACTAGGTCCTGCCTATAACTATATATATATATATATATATATATATATATATATATATATATATATATATATATATATATATATATTCACTGAAAAAAACCATAGGTTTCAGGGACGTTATAGTTAGAAATTAGCATTTAAATAACCTTGGAAATTCACACAAAAAAACACAGGTTTCAGGGACGTTATAGTCAGTTGGACATTTCACTCGTACAAAACCAGAGAAATTCAGCCATTATAGTTAGTTGAGCTAACTATAACTCGTGCCCCCGCAATGCACTGCTGATGATGTCACATATTACATCACTCATTACATGGTCAGTGACATCACTGATGACATCACTGATGACATCTCAAATGACAAGGTAAACTTTGGGGGCCAACTACCCCTCCTATTACCTCCAGTAAGTCCCGCACAGCAGGATTGCTAAGTTCTCATAGCAGGCCATGCCCCCTTTCCCCACCACTCTGCGTGCACTTCCTGGCGCGCTCTTGGATGGGGATTAAAGTCCCCTTCGCTGCCAGGGGTCCTTAGGGGCCAACTAGCCTACCTGATACCTCCAGTATGCCCCAGATAGTGGGATAGCTGACAGTTGCACACAGGTCACGCCCCCTTTCTCCACCACTCTGCAAACACGCCTCCTGGCACGTTCTGGGTTGGGGGATTAAGTTTAAGTCCCCTTAAATTCTGAGAGTCCCTGGGGGCCAACTAGCCCACCAGGTACCTCCAGTAAGCCCTACACAGATGGATTGCTGACAGTGGTCCGAGGCCATGCCCCCATTTTACATCACTCTGCAAACACGCCTCCTGGTGCACTGCTGCCTGGGGGATGAAGTCCACCTTAGTCCTGAGGTCCTCAGGACACAAGAGGACCTCTTTGCCCCACCAGCAATGCGCCATGAGGTGCGTTTGCAGAGTGGTGTAAAAAGGGGCGTGGCCTCCGACCACCTCTCAGCAATCCCACTGTGTGGGGCTTACTGGAGGTACCAGGAGGCACGTTTGCAGAGTGGTGCAGGGAAGGGGCGGGCCTCCAGCGGGATGCCAGCTTTTCTTTTTTTTGTTTTTTTGTTAGAAGGGGGACTGTGTGGCCCCCTTCTCTTAATATTTTGTGGGCCCTGGGGACCCCATCCCCCAGGGCTTGACCCATTTCTTTAAAAAAAACAGGGCATGGCCTCGTTTATTTATTTTTATTAATATTAATACGGGAGGGGGCCGCGTGGCCCCCCGCCCTGGGCCACTATTGCCTCGGGGAACCCATCCCCCGGGGCCTGGCCTCGTTTTTTGTTTTTTGTTTTAATTACGGGAGTGGGGGCCATGTGGCCCCCCTTCCCTGGGCCAATTATGGCCCTGGGACCCCATCCCCCGGGGCCAGCCTTCCGTTTAATAAAAAAAAAAAATAATAATAATAAATTAAAAGAAGGGTGCTGAGTGGCCCCCCTCCCGGGCCACTTCTGGCCCCAGGGACCCCATCCCCTGGGGCCTGGCAACTTTGATGGGGACCGCGGGGGAGCCCCAATGCCCCTGCGGTCCCAGCTAGCTCCCCACATCCTGCGGGAGCCGGCATTGCTTTTGGACAAGGGAGCTGCGAACAGTGCAGCTCCCTTGTCCAAAAGCAATTCTGCTTTGCTTCGTAGACGCGAGAGCAGGTTTCCTGCTCTTGCTTCCACAAAGCAAAGCAGTATTTGCAATGGCAGGGCAGGAGCAGTGCTCCCGCCCTGTCATTGCAAACTGCAATGTCCCGGGGGTCGGCACCCCGGGACATTGCTGGAGCCGGCCCTGGGGGGTGGCGGTCCCCAGGGCCATAGAGGGCTCCAGGAGGGGGGCCGCGCACCCTCCCTCCCTTTGTATGAAAAGCCCCATGGAGGTGGTGGTCCCCGGGGTCCACAACGGACCCGCACCCGTAATTAAAGTTTGCCCCAGGGAGGTGGTGGTCCCCGGGGCAGTGTGGGGAGGGGCAGGAGCCCCCCACACTTTCTTTATTTATATTTAAGGAGGTGGCAGTCACTGGGTCTTGGGGGGTCTGCGATGCCCCCCACACATAATTACAGATGCCCCAGGGAGGTGGCAGTCCCCAGGACAGCATGGGGGGACAGAAGCCCCCCACGCATTTTTCCTGAAAAGCCCCAGGAGGTGGCGGTCCTCAGGGCTGCGGGAGGCCCGCGGGCCCCCGCATACCAATAATACATTGCCCCCGGGACCTGGCCCACCTGTTTTTTTTTTTTTCCTACCGGATTCACGCACCCAGCGCGACTCCGGACTAATTTTTTTTTTTTAAATGCTTTTATGGGGGGCCTGGGGGTCCTGTGTGGGATCCACTGAGCAGGCCTAGGGGGTCAGGGTGTTTCTACCATGCCCCCTTATCTAGTTTTTTTTATCGTTTTTTGACCCTTTTCCTTGTGACTCGGTTCAACCGAGTCACAAGATGGCTGGAGTGTTGCCAGCCAATCAAAATTAAGCTCGTGATCAGGAGGGTTTGCGCATCGACCGCAGTCACCAGATATCGATATTTTTTATTTTTAAATTTCTCAGGAACTACTGAACGGATTTACACCATTTAAAGCAAAGAGTGCGCTCTGGAACAACAGCTACCTCTCTGCCAAATGTGGTGTAATTCCGTTCAGCAGTTCGGGCTGTAGCCACAACAAAAGTTCCCATGGAAATGAACATGGAGAAAACGCGTTTTGGGACCCCCCTTTTTTCTCAGCCCCAGCTTGACGAATCACCCTGAAGCTTTTAAGACAGGAGCTGACCGGACCGCCCCATTAGTTTTGAAAATTTCGCGAAGATTCGTCAAACTGTGCCAAAGATATTGGCAAATCAAAAAACGCTTTTCCTATGGAAACTAGGTCCTAACTAACCCTGGGCGTAGTTCGCGTAGTAGCGCTACGCGTAGCTACGCGAAGTGCACTTCGCTCTACGCGAGCTACGCGTAGCACTACGCGAACTCCGTAGTACGGTAGGAAATGGCCCGGGAGGTGGGCCGCTCAGCCCCCGTCCTTCGAAAAAACAAAATAAATGGCTGGGGGATGGTGTCCCCGGGGCTGAAATTGTCCCAGGGAGGGGGGCCGTGTGACCCCCCTCCCCTTTAAAAATAAAATGCAAAGATAGGCCTAGCCCCGGTCGATGGTGTCCCTGGTGGGAAAATTGGCCTCGGGAGGGGGGCCACGCCGCCCCCTCCCTTTTTATTTTTATTTTTTTAAACATGAGCAAGGGCCCGGTGATAGGGTCCCTGGGGCCCAAAAGGATCAAGGGAAGGGGGGGCCACACAGCCCCCTTCCTAAAACAAAAACAAAAACGAAGCAGCAACTCCCTTTCTCCACTACTCTGCAAATGCTCCTCCTGGCACGCTCTTGGTGGGGGATGAAGTCCCCTTCGCTGATGATTGTCTTTAGGGGCAGTGCACCAGGAGACATGTTTGCAGAGTGGTGGAGAAAGGGGGCGTGGCCTCTGACCGCCTCTCAGCAATCCAGCTGTGTGGGGCTTACTTGAGGTAACAGGAGGGCTAGTTGGCCCCCATGGACCCTCAAGAGGCAAATAGCCTTCATCCCCCAAATAGTAGTGCACCAGGAGGTGCGTTTGCAGAGTTGTGGAGAAAGGGGCATGGCCTGCGACCACCTTTCAGCAATCCCACTGTGTGGGTCTTACTGGAGGTAACAGGTGGTCTAGTTGGCCCCTAAGGACCCTCAGCAGCGAAGGGGACTTCATCCCCCAACCAAGAGCACGCCAGGAGGCGCATTTGCAGAGTGTTGGAGAAAGGAGGCATGGCCTGCCATCAGAACTCAGCAATCCTGTTGTATGGGACTCACTGAAGGTAATAGAAGGGGTAGTTGGCCCCAAGGACGTCCTTGGGTGCCAACTACCCCTCCTGTTACTTCCAGTAAGTTCCACACAGCAGGATTGCTGAGAAGTTGTCAGAGGCCATGCCCCCTTTCTCCAACACTCTGCAAATGTGCCTCCTGGTGCACTACTAGTTGTGGGATAAAGTCTCCTTGGCTCCAGAAGGGACCTTGGGGGCCAAGAAGCCCTCCTGGTACCTCCTGTAAGTCCTATGCAGTGGAATTCCTGAGAGCTGGTTGGAGGCCCAGCCCCCTTTTTCCCCCACTCTGCAAATGTGACTTCTAGTTAAATAACCTTATAAATTCACAAACAAAACAAAGGTTACAGGAACATTATAGTTAGCAAATAGAATTTTAAAAACCTTAGAAATTCACTAAAAAAATCAAAGGTTACAGGGACGTTGTAGTTAGGCTTACATTTCACTCACAGAAAACCAGATAAATTCAGCTGTTATAGTTACCTGAGTTAACTATAACTTGTGCCCCCACAATGCACTGCTTATGACCTCACATATTACATCACTCATGACATGGTGAGTGGCATAACTCATGACATCACTGATGACATCTCAAATGACATCACTGATGAAATCAGTGATGACATCATTCACATCATCTCTGAATCACCCACTCATACCCCTATAGAATCTTTTATAAACCCACTGCCACTCCCACAAAACCGTTCACAAACCCATTGACAGAGCCATACCAGTACTTACACAGCCACTCACTAATTCATAAATCTACACACACATCCACTTGCTCACACATACTTCCACTCATATACCCTCTCAGTCACCAATACAGACTTTGACATATCCACTCATATACCCATACAGGCACTCACACACTGAGTGAGTCACCCATAGAACTACTCACACACCTACACACTCACCCATACAGTCAACCATACAGGTACGTACTGACCCAAACAGTTACATACACATACACTTACTCTCTCATACATATAGTAAAACATACTCATTCACCTATACAGTCACTGACAGAAGCATGTCCTCATCCATATAGCCACTCTCACATTCACTCACTCATGCATACAGTCACTCATATACCCAGTCTCTCACCTATATTGCCTTTCACATAACCAGTTACTCACCCATACTGACATAAGCACTCAATCACCGACACAGCCATACAGACAGTCACTCACCCATGCAGCTTCTCACACACGCACTCACTTTCCCATAAAGACCCTGACTCACCCACTCACTCATCCATTCAGGCAGTCACACTCCTCCTCACCCACACACACAGACACCCAGACAACCATAGAGAGAGTCAACCAATCAATCACCCATATAGCCATTCACGTACCTACTAACACACTCATACACCCACTTAGACATCAACTGACATACAGATACATTCACACAACTTGACACTCATCCATACATTCACTGAGACACCTAATCACTCACTTATACAGTCAGTCACGCACCCACTCAGTCATCCAAACAGTCACTCATACACCCACTGATTCACGAATACACCTAGGTATAATATTTAACACTCATAAACTTTTTTAAAAACTCACAGTCACTGGATGACGTCATCACTGATGTCATCAGTGATGTCATTTGACATGTCATCAGTGATGTCACTGAACATGTCATGAATGATATAATATGCGAGGTCATATGCAGTGCACTGCGGGGGCGCGAGTTATAGTTAGCTCAGCTAACTATAATTGCTGAATTTCTCTGGTCTTGTATGAGTGAAATGTTAGCCAAACTATAACGTCCCTGTAACCTTTGTTTTTTAGTGAATATATATATAGATAGATTAAGAAAGGTAGTTTCACTGCCGATACGCGTATTTGTGATCCTGTATCTGGGGAAATTTGACCCAATAAACATGTTTGTTTCTCAAAGGCGTGAGTGCCGTTTGCATTCTCATACTGGAAATTGGATTATTCTTTTGATATATTATCTACTGGCGGTCGCCAGTAGATAGTTATAGTTAGGACCTATTTTCCATAGGAAATCCACGACATTCTATTTGAAATAACTCTCTTGCCGGTTGACGAATCTTCGCGAAATTTTCAAACTTTATGGCCCGCTCCGGTCCGCTCCTACCCTGAAAGTTTCGGGGTGATTCGTCAAGCGGGAGCCGAGAAAAAGGGGGTCCCAAAATGTGTTTTCCCCATTCATTTTCCCATAGGAAACTTTAGACACGGCTACAGCCCGAACTGCTGAACGGAATTACACCAAATTTGGCAAAGAGGTAGTTCTTGGTTCAGAAAGAACCCTTTTGTTAAATGGTGTAAATCCGTTCAGTAGTTCCTGAGAAAATCAAAATGAAAATCACATATATATCTATGGCCGCGTCGGATTCGCGCACCCTCCCGATCACGAGCTGCATGCTAATTGGCTGTCAACACTCCAAATCAGGAAGTGTTGGCAGCCATTTTATCCCTCGGTAGAACCGAGGGACAGAAACAAGTGCGCAAAACGCACAAAGGGGGCAGGGTAGAAACACCCTGACCCCTAGGTCTGCTCAGGGGTCCCACAAGGACCCCCTGGGCAGAAAAGCATTTTTTTTTTTAAATCGGCAGGATGCGCTCAGGGTGCGCGGATCCTGCCGGAAAAAAAATCGAGCGCGGTCTCCGCGCTTCGATGCAAATTGCCCCCGGGTGGCCCAAGTCCCGGGGGCATGCGAGAGGTGGGTTTATTGTTTATATGGGGGGCCTCTAAGGCCCCCAAGCCCAGGGACCGCCACCCCCCAGGGCTTAATAAAAAAATGGTGCGGGAGGGCTCTCCTGCCCTCCCGCAGCCCCGTGGACCGCCACCCCCGGGGCTTCTTTTTAAATTTAAAATAACGTGTGGGGGGCTCCAGCCCTCCACATGCCCGGGGACCACCACCTCCCCGGGGCACATAGAAAATAAATGTGGGGGTCCGTTACGGACCCAGAGCCCCGGGGACCACCACCTCCCTGGGGCGGTGCAATTCAAGGGAGGGGGCCGCGCGGCCCCCTCCTGGAGCCCTTGATGGCCCTGGGGACCGCCACCCCCAGGGCCGGCTCCTGCAGTGTCCCGGGGTGCCTACCCCGGGACACTGTAGTTTGCAATGACAGGACGGGAGCCTCGCGGCTCCGTCCTGTCATTGCAAACTGCTTTGGATATTGGAAGAGAGCAGGAAGCCTGCTCTCTCTTCCAATATCAAAGCACATTGCTTTCCACATGGGGAGCTGCATCTTAGCAGCTCCCCATGTGGAAAAGCAATGCCGGCTCCCAAGGGACGCGGGGAGCCGGCGGGACTGTGGGGGATTGGGGACCCCCACAGTCCCCCAACGGAGAGGGCCAGCCCGGGGGATGGGGTCCCCGGGGCAAGTAGTGGCCCGGGAGGGGGCCACGTGGCCCCCCTCCCCAAAAACAAAAGCAAAATTAAAAAATTAAAAAAGGAAAGGCCGGCCTCGGGGGATGGGGTCCCCGGGGCCTTAAATGGCCTGAGGAGGGGGCCACACAGCCCCCCTCCAAATTACAAATAAATAAATCGAGGGCATGCCCTGGGGGATGGGGTCCCCGGGGCCAATACAGGCCCAGGGAAGGGGGGCCACGCGGCCCCCTTCCCGTTTTTTTTTTTTCATTTAAAAATAAAAAATAAAATGCTCAGGCCCCGGGGGATGGGGTCCCCGGGGCCAAAAGTGGCCAAGGGAAGGGGGGCCATGCAGCCCCCCTCCCATTAAAAAAAAAAAAAAAAAAAACGAGCGGCATCGTGCCGGAGGCCCCGCCCCCCTCCCTGCAGTACTCTGCAAACGCGCCCCCTGGTGCGTTTTAAGAAGGGGAAGTAATTCCCCTTGAATACTGGGGGTCCCTGGGGGCCAACTAGCCCACCAGGAACCTCCAGTATGCGCCAGGGGGCTGCGTTGCAGAGAGGTGTACAGAGGCCACGCCCCTTTTTACACCTCTCTGCAACGCAGCTCTGTGGCGCTTTTTAGAAGTACATGGTGGGCTAGTTGGACTCCAGGGACCCTCAGAATTGAAGGGGACTTAATCCCCCAACTTAAAACGCACCACGGGGCGCGTTTGCACAGTGGTGAAGGGAGGGGGCGGGGCTTCAGGTGACATGTGTGCAAACAGGCCCTGTGGCGCGTTTTAAGATGGGGAATTAAATCCTTCAATCCTGAGGGTCCCTGAGGGCCAACTAGCCCACCATGTACTTCTAGAAAGCGCCACAGAGCTGCGTTGCAGAGAGGTGTAAAAGGGGCGTGGCCTCTGAACACCTCTCTGCAACGCAGCTCCCTGGCGCATACTGGAGGTACAGGGTGGGCTAGTTGGACCCCAGGGACCCTCATGATTCAAGGGGCCTTAATCCCCCAAGTTAAAACGCGCCACGGGGCGCGTTTGCACAGATGTCACCTCAGGCCCCGCCCCTCCCTTCACCATTGTGCAAATATTCCTCTAAAATCAGCCGAACTACGAATTCCTATTTACTCACCTGTTATCAGGAGAGACCTCAGTGCTGCATCTTTCAGCCCAGTACTGATCCTGAAAAGTAATTTTAACCGTACTTACCAGTAACTTGAATTTCCTTCCATAGGATATCATTGACTGGATTCACTTGGAAATTCTTCTAAGTGTGGAGTTTTGGAACTTTATAATATTCCTCTAAAATCAGTCGAAATACGAATTCCGATTTACTCACCTGTTATCAGGAGAGACCTCAGTGCTGCATCTTTCAGCCCAGTACTGATCCTGTAAAGTAATTTTAACCGTACTTACCAGTAACTTGAATTTCCTTCCATAGGATATCATTGTCTGCTTTTTGCTGAAAAAGTTTCTAAGTGTCGATTTTTGAAACATGCAAATATTCCTCTAAAATCAGCCGAACTACGAATTCCGATTTACTCACCTGTTATCAGGAGAGACCTCAGTGCTGCATCTTTCAGCCCAGTACTGATCCTGTAAAGTAATTTTAACCGTACTTACCAGTAACTTGAATTTCCTTCCATAGGATATCATTGACTGGTTTCACTTGGAAATTCTTCTAAGTGTCGATTTTTGAAACTTTATAATATTCCTCTAAAATCAGCCGAACTACGAATTACAATTTACTCACCTGTTATCAGGAGAGACCTCAGTGCTGCATCTTTCAGCCCACTACTGATCCTGAAAAGTAATTCTAACCGTACTTACCAGTAACTTGAATTTCCTTCCATAGGCTAACATTGACTGGTTTCACTTGGAAATTCTTCTGTGTGTGCAGTTTTGGAACTTTATAATATTCCTCTAAAATCAGCCGAAATACGAATTCCGATTTACTCACCTGTTATCAGGAGAGACCTCAGTGCTGCATCTTTCAGCCCAGTACTGATCCTGTAAAGTAATTTAACCGTACTTACCAGTAACTTGAATTTCCTTCCATAGGATATCATTGTCTGCTTTTGCTGAAAAAGTTTCTAAGTGTCAATTTTTGAAACATGCAAATATTCCTCTAAAATCAGCCGAACTACGAATTCCGATTTACTCACCTGTTATCAGGAGAGACCTCAGTGCTGCATCTTTCAGCCCAGTACTGATCCTGTAAAGTAATTTTAACCGTACTTACCAGTAACTTGAATTTCCTTCCATAGGATATCATTGACTGGTTTCACTTGGAAATTCTTCTAAGTGTCGATTTTGAAACTTTTATAATATTCCTCTAAAATCAGCCGAACTACGAATTACAATTTACTCACCTGTTATCAGGAGAGACCTCAGTGCTGCATCTTTCAGCCCACTACTGATCCTGAAAAGTAATTCTAACCGTACTTACCAGTAACTTGAATTTCCTTCCATAGGCTAACATTGACTGGTTTCACTTGGAAATTCTTCTGTGTGTGCAGTTTTGGAACTTTATAATATTCCTCTAAAATCAGCCGAAATACGAATTCCGATTTACTCACCTGTTATCAGGAGAGACCTCAGTGCTGCATCTTTCAGCCCAGTACTGATCCTGTAAAGTAATTTTAACCGTACTTACCAGTAACTTGAATTTCCTTCCATAGGATATCATTGTCTGCTTTTTGCTGAAAAAGTTTCTAAGTGTCGATTTTTGAAACATGCAAATATTCCTCTAAAATCAGCCGAACTACGAATTCCGATTTACTCACCTGTTATCAGGAGAGACCTCAGTGCTGCATCTTTCAGCCCAGTACTGATCCTGAAAAGTAATTCTAACCGTACTTACCAGCAACTTGAATTTCCTTCCATAGGCTAACATTGACTGGTTTCACTTGGAAATTCTTCTAAGTGTGGAGTTTTGGACCTTTATAATATTCCTCTAAAATCAACCGAACTACGAATTCCGATTTACTCACCTGTTATCAGGAGAGAACCCAGTGCTGCATCTTTTAGCCCAGCACTGACCCTGAAAAGTAATTCTAACCGTACTTACCAGTAACTTATATTTCCTTCCATAGGAATCCATTGTCTGGTTTTCAGCTAGAAAAGTTTCAAAGTGTCGATTTTCACAAACTACAAATATTCCTTAAAAATCGCCTGTATGACTTAAACGCATTCTTTCAACTGTTTACAGGAGATGCACCAGTGCTGGAACCAGGATCCAACACTGAGTATGAAAAAGTAACGATAACACTACTTACCTGCTAAGTGAATTTCCTCCCCTAGGATAACATTGGTGATTCTATGTGAAAAAGTTTCTAAGTGTCAACTTTTAAAATACAATAATATTCCTTAAAAATCACTACTGTAACCAAAACGCTTTTACATCAACTGTTTACAGGAGATGTCCCAGGACTGAATCTAGGATCCAGTCCTGTGGTTAGAAAAGTAATCCATAAAGTAACTAATTGCATTTAACTAGAAATTCACATTGAGCTCAATGTTGCATTGTGTTTGAAATTGTGTTGCCCATTGCAACAACTGTAACTACTGTACTTAAAACTCTATTGCCTATTTGCAAACTATTTAAACTAAAGTAATTCATTCTGAGAAAGTATATTTTGTAATGTAATGTATAATGTAATTACAATGTAATTTAATAAATAAAATATCTAAAAATAAATAGTTTTAAAAAATGTAGTAAATCAGTATCAAAAAAATAAATATAACAATTAATACATTTAAAAATTGTCATTTACAAAACCTTTGAAATTCACTGAAAAAACCATAGGTTTTAGGGGCGTTATAGTTAGAAATT
Organism: Calotriton arnoldi; assembly: GCA_963921515.1. Classification (NCBI taxonomy): domain Eukaryota; kingdom Metazoa; phylum Chordata; class Amphibia; order Caudata; family Salamandridae; genus Calotriton; species Calotriton arnoldi. The sequence continues at coordinate 13,307 of CAWUFW010023126.1, read as the reverse complement.
AGCATTTAAAAAACCTTTGAAATTCACAGAAAAAACCATAGGTTTCAGGGACGTTATAGTTAGAAATTAGCATTTAAAAAACCTATGAAATTCACAGAAAAAACCATAGGTTTCAGGGACGTTATAGTTAGAAATTAGCATTTAAAAAACCTTTGAAATTCACTGAAAAAACCATAGGTTTTAGGGACAGTTATAGTTAGTTGGACATTGCACTCATACAAAACCCGTGAAATTCCCCGTTATAGTTAGTTCAGCTAACTATAACTCGCGCCCGCAATGCACTGCTGATGACGTCACATATTACATCACTCATGACATGGTCAGTGACATCACTGATGACATCACTGATGACATCTCAAATGACATCACTGTTGACATCATGCAGTGACTGTGTGTTTCTGTAAAGTTTAAATATTTTTAATATATATAGGAAAAGACGTATTGAAGAATGAGTGGGTGTATAAGTGTCTGTATGGATGATTTAGTAGGTGCGTGACTGACTCTATAACGTATCTTACTGAATGCATGTGTTAGTGACTAAACTGGGTGAATGTCTGTATCCGTCTGTCTGTTGCTGTGTAAGTGGCTGCATGTGTTTGTGAATAGCTACATGAGTGTGTATATGAGTTATTGAATGGTTGTCTGAGTATCTGTATGGGTGCCTGAGTGTTTGTGTGGGAGGGGTGTGTGAGACTCTAATGCATAGATGTGTGAGTGGGTGATTCACTGGGTGGATGGTTTCAAGAGTGCATCTGTGATAGACTGTATGGGTGGGTAAGTGTGTGTAAGAGTGTGTTAGTGAGTGAATGTATGTCCCAGTGGTACATGTGTGAGTAACTACATATGTGAAAGGCAGTATATATGTGTGTTGGAGTATATAAATAGCTATCAGTTACATTATAAATCATTTGTTGATGGTACCATACTAATTTTAGGAATTGTGGTATGCTAAAAGGTGCTTTTACCCTGTGAAAAAGCCTTCTACTGGGATATCATGAATCATGATTGAGAGAAAACTATTTTCTCATGCTTTTCCCATAGAGGTTTGGAAGGTGCTCCAGAAGCTGAAATGAGAGCATATTTTCTGGAATTTTACATTATCTTTCTCAGTCATGTGAGAATGAAGTCAGACATTCTCAGTAAAACATGTACATACAACAAGGGCAGAGACTGTCAGTTGATTCCTTTGTGTTCTACTGCAGCTTCCCAGAGTGTTTTAAAGAACAACTAGAGCGCTAACAGTCTTACTTATGACAAAAGGATGGCACACCTGAAGCGATCTTGATTGGAATAAACTGGTAACACTTAACACATTTAATTTAAAAAGGAACAAAATGAGGGGTTCATTGTGCCACAGAAATTATGATTAGTGCTGCAGAAAGAAAAATGAGGGCACATTTTGAGTGACTTCTCAAATCCTCTTCTATTTCATTAAATAATTCTGACATGCAGACTGAAACATGCACTTTCATTATCAGGACCAGACTTCCAGTTAACTCCCTGGTGAGCAGTAGCTTTACTACAGTGATCTAATGAGCAACTACAGTGCTAACATTCTGAATTTATGGCAAATGTGTGACACATCTGAATGCCTTCTTGATCGAATCAAAGTAAAAAACTGAAAGCATTTCCTTCTGAGGAGACTGTAGTAAATGAGGAAATTAGGAAACTTCACAGCAAATAAGTCTCCCAAGATGGCCACTAGAGAAAAAAGAGCCCAAATGTAGCACAAATATCACCCAGATGTAGCCCACATATAGCCCACTGACAGAAGTGTGCAAAGCACTTTGTATTTTTTGTTTTTTTGCAGTTTTTTATAGTGCAGACTGGTCAGGTAATGGAGCGTTGCATCTTACTTGGACCCCTTATTGCGTATTTTGCACGAAGTACTTGAGATTGATCTTGCGAAACATTGAACTTTACTATTCTGTTAAACTGAAGTTGCTCTGAGCCGGGCTTTGTAACACCCGTTTTTACCTATTGGTTTTAATTAATTCTCATTGTATTGTATTAAAAAAGAGGATTTACTGTTTTTATGTACACTTTTATGATCTATGTTTCTAAATCAGATCGAATAAAGTTTATTGAATTGAAGTATCCCAAGACGGCCCCCAGAGAAAAAGGAGCCCAAATGTAGCACAAATATCACCTAGATGTAGCCCACATATAGCCCAATGACAGAAGTGTGGAAAACACATTTTATTTGTTGATTTTTTGCAGTTTTATACAGTGCAGACTGGTCAGGTATTGGAGTGCTTTACATGAGCATTGGTTACATCACACAAGGACAAAATCATTTTGGTTGTAGGCCTGGAGAGATTAAGTGATTTGACCAGAATCACAGAATGTCGAGCTGAAGCAGAAACTCCAACCTGGTTCCCCAGTTGCAAAGTCTGCAGCTCTGGAAGTAACGCCACATCCTCTTCCCTAAGTGCAACATTTAATCAAGTGGTCAACTGGATAAAAAAAACATAAAAATAACAAATAATTTAAAAGTTTTTTGTCACTATTTGGGAACTCAGAAAATATGTCCTCATTTTAGTTTTTTAGAGCACTAACCATAATTTTGATGCAAATAAGACCCTCTCATTTCTATAATTTCTAAAGGAAATGCTTTAGGTATTACAGTTTTGATTACATCAAGATGACTTCAGGCGTGCCACACTTTTGTAATAAATATAGAATGTTAGCAATCTAGTTGTTCATTAGGATACTGTTGAGAGGCAGAGGTCAGGGGCACGGACTCGGAAAATTGAAGGCAGGTAGGAGGGTGCAGAGGCAACAATTTGACCATACTGGGCAGGCAGGAAGGGCAGTGGCAGCACAACAGACTATGGAGGGCAGTGGATAGGGGGCGGGGGCAACAAACCAACTATGCAGGACAGGCAAGAGAGGCTGTGGCAATATAATAGACCATTGTGAGCAGAAGGAAGAGGCAGTGGTAGTACAACCATACATGCCAACAGACCCGATTCAGCCAGGAAACGCCCAATGTTTTTAAGCCCAAATGGTCTATATTTTATCTGTCTCCTGTCTACAATCTCCTCTTTTTCAATGCAAGTCAATGGGGAAAATCAATTCCCAAATTTTTTTTCAAAATCTCCCTCTTACCAAGTTCAAAATGCTAGCAAGTATGGTACATTGGATCAAGGAAGGCTGGAGGAATTGGGGTAGGGACATGGACTCGGATAACAGAGGACAGGAGGGATATGGACATGTGCACCAAACTGACCTTACAAGGCAGGCATCAGGGTTTGCAGCAGCACAATATATCACACAGGGCATGCAGGACGGCAGTGCAGCACAACAATCCATGGAAAGCAATAGGGAGGGGACAGGACCATGCACATGGACAACAGAGAACAGAGGGGAAGAGGCAATGGTATCAAGCTGACCATAATGGACAGACAGGAGAGAAAGCTACAGCATAACGGACTATAAAGGGCAGGAGGGAGGGGTCAGGGGCATTACAATGGAACAGACAAGCCAGGAGGGAGAGAATAGGGGACTGCACATGGAAAACAGAGGGCAAGGGGGGAGGAGCAGCAAGCTGACCATGGCGGTCAGGCAGGATGGGCACTAGAAGCACAACACACCATGGAGGGCAACAGTGAGACTATAATGGCATACACACAGACCATGGAGGGAAGCTGGGAGGGGGTCAGGGGCAGCTAGCTGACCACATAGGGAAGGTGGAAGGGGTTGTGGCAGCACAGAAGACTATGCATGGCAAGCGGGAGGGTTAGTGGCAGTACAATGGCCATGATGGGCAAGAAGGAGGGGCAGGGGCATGCACAAAGGACCATGGAGGATAGAAGGGAGGGGTAGGAGCTGGGCACAGACAAGAGAGTTCAGGGTAAGGGGCCTCACAACAGACCACGCGGGGCAGGCAGGAGGAATAGTTGCAGCACTACAGACCAGGGAGGGCAGAAGGGTGTGGCAGTAAAATGGACCATGGAGGACAGGAGGAAGGGGATAGGGGCATGGGATGTGGACAGGCAGGGTGGAGGTGGCAGGGACAGGTTACAGTCATGTGACAATGCTAGGCAGGTGGGGGAGTGGCAGCTCAACAGAACACTCAAAGTAGATAGGAAGGGCAGGTCAATAGAACATGGTGGGCAAAAAGGATGGAGCAGGGGCATGGACACAGACATCGGAGGGCAGGGGGAAGGAGAGTAGGGGCAGCAAGCTAAGCACAGAGGCTAAGCAGGAGGTCAATGATGGGGCATAGAATTGTTGTTCTGCATTCTGTCCATCAATTGTTGTTTTTGCATTTGTCACCCCGAGTGGGACGGGTATGCCCAGACATGGGTCCTGTGCTCTCCATGCCACTGGAGTCAAGCTATCCTGGCTGATGAGGGCTGAAAGCCCAAAACCGGTCCTAGGATGCTTGTTTCCAGTCCAGGGAGGACCTGGCCTGGCAGTTCGGGCTGGACTGTTCCCATTGGGTGCAGGGTCAAGACTGATTTGCATATGTCTGGGTCCAAACTGGAATGGCATGGTGAGCAAATAAACGATGGATTAAGGCCCAGATCTCTGTACTGGGGTGAATGTATGGCATTGTTCTGCATTCCGTCCATCAATTGTTGTTTTTGCATTTGTCACCCCGAGTGGGACGGGTATGCCCAGACGTGGGTCCCGTGCTCTCCATGACACTGGAGTCAAGCTATCCTGGCTGATGAGGGCTGAAAGCCCAAAACCGGTCCTAGGATGCTTGTTTCCAGTCCAGGGAGGACCTGGCCTAGCAGTTCGGCTGGACTGTTCCCATTGGGTGCAGGGTCAAGACTGATTTGCATATGGCTGGGCCTAAACTGGAATGGCATGGTGAGCAAAAAAACGATGGATTAAGGCCCAGATCTCTGTACTGGGGTGAATGTACGACATTGTTCTGCATTCTGTCCATCAATTGTTGTTTTTGCATTTGTCACCCCGAGTGGGACGGGTATGCCCAGACGTGGGTCCCCTGCTCTCCAAGCAACTGGAGTCAAGCTATCCTGGCTGATGAGGGCTGAAAGCCCAAAACCGGTCCTAGGATGCTTGTTTCCAGTCCAGGGAGGACCTGGCCTGGCAGTTCGGGCTTGACTGTTCCCATTGGGTGCAGGGTCAAGACTGATTTGCATATGGCTGGGTCCAAACTGGAATGGCATGGTGAGCAAAAAAATGATGGATTAAGGCCCAGATCTCTGTACTGGGGTGAATGTATGACATTGTTCTGCATTCTGTCCATCAATTGTTGTTTTGGCATTTGTCACCCCGAGTGGGACGGATATGCCCAGACGTGGGTCCGATGCTCTCCATGCCACTGGAGTCAAGCTATCCTGGCTGATGAGGGCTGAAAGCCCGAAACCGGTCCTAGGATGCTTGTTTCCAGTCCAGGGAGGACCTGGCCTGGCAGTTCGGGCTGGACTGTTCCTATTGGGTGCAGGGTCAAGACTGATTTGCATATGGCTGGGTCCAAACTGGAATGGCATGGTGAGCAAAAAAACGATGGATTAAGGCCCAGATCTCTGTACTGGGGTGAATGTACGACATTGTTCTGGATTCTGTCCATCAATTGTTGTTTTTGGGGCATAGAATTGGGCAATGGAGGGCAGGAGGAGTGGACTGGGGCATCATGCTTAATGGAGAGCAGTGGCAGCACATCAGACCATGTATTGCAGGAGGGAGGAGGCTAGTGCATGGATTCAGACAACAGAGGATATGGAGGAAGTGGATGGGGCAGCAAGCTAACTGTTCAGAGAAGGCGGGAAGGCCAGTGGCAGAACAACGGCCACACAGGGCTGTAATGAGGGAGCAGGTGCATGGACTTGGACAATGGATGGCAAAGAGGAGGAGGGGAGGCAGGAGCAGCAAGCTTAGGTGGGGGCAGCACAATGCCAGGCCAGGCCCTGCTTACAACCCCCCACCATCCATTGTGATAGGCATCTTACTTAACGTTTAAAAAAACTAGAAATTTGCTGAAAAAAACAAGCATTCCAGGGATGTTATAGTTAGACACATATTTCACTCGTACAAAACCAGCGAAATTCAGCAGTTATAGTTACCTGAGCTAACCATAACTTATGCCCCCACAATGCACTGCTTATGACCTCAGACATTCCATCATTCATGACATGGTCAGTGACATCACTTATGACATCAGTCATGACATCTCAAATGAGCTGTGAATGGAATGGAACTATAATCGCTGGAACTTTATTTAGGGATAGTGTGTGTATATGTAACACCCTTTTTTTTCTTTTCTTTTGTGTAAGAACCAATATAATACGCTAAGTGCCCAGATCAATATGGCCGATAGCCTTTCACTTTAAAGTAATGTGTAGTCCATTTTTATGTTGATATTTGCAATCATAAGTATGTTTATTATGAACAAATCACATTGACGAACATACAGGTACGGCGGTCACAGGACAAGATATGCTGAAATGACATTGTGTGCATATTAACACTTGTTTTCTTTTTCTTTATTGTATGAATTCCTGAATTTTCGCATTGTGACCAGGTCAATATGGCCGCCAGCTTTTTGGATTAATGTAATATGTAGTCCTTTGTTAATGTTGGCAACTAGAGGCATTTGTACATTTAAATAAGGAAGCTGCAATGACGTCTTGTATCGTTATCAAGATTCGGACGAGCCGAAACTCGTGGATCGCGTATTTTCCAGATTAAATACTTCCAAACTACAACCTGATTGCTGGTTCCTTCCTTGTAAGAGTGAGAGGAGATTGAATGCACATATATAAAATTCACTGAAAAATACACAGGTTTCAGGGACGTTATAATTATTTTGACATTTTACTCGTACAAAACCAGAATAATTCAGCCGTTATAGTTAGCTGAGCTGACTATAACTCACGCCCCCGCAATGCACTGCTGATGATGTCACATATTACATCACTCATGACATGGTCAGTGACATCACTCATGACATCACTGATGACATCTCAAATGACATCACTGATGACATCATCCAGTGACTGTGAGTGTTTCTAAAAAGTTTAAGAATGTGATATATATATATGATGATTCAGTCATTGTGTGACTGACTGTATAAATGAGTGATTATATGTGTCTGGGTGAATATATGGGTGAGTGACTAATCTGTGTGAATGTCTGTATCAGTCTGTCAGTTGGTGTGTAAGTGGCTGCATGGGTTGGTGAATAGATACATGAGTGTCTATATTGGTTATTGATTGGTTGTCTGAGTACCTGTATGTGTGCCTGAGTGTCTGTGTGTTGTGTGACTAGCTGCATGGATGTGTGAGTGGGTGATTCACTGGGTGTATGGGTTCATGAGTACATCTGCGAGGTGCTGTATGGGGGAGTGAGTGTTTATATGGCTGTGTTGGTGAATGAATGGATGTCTCAGAGGTATATGTGTGAGTAACTGCATATGTGAGTGGCAGTATATGTGAATGTTGGAGTATATAAGTGACTGTATGTGAGAGTGAGTGATTGTGAGAGTGGATGTATGGACGAGTGTGTGCTTGTGTCAGTGATTGTAAAAGAGAGTAAGTATGTGTTAGTATCTGTATGAATAAGTGAGGTGGTGTGTGTATAACTGTTTAGGTGAGTAAATGGCATTGTGATTGACTCTTTGGGTGACTGACTAGGTGTGTGAGTAACTATGGGTGAGTGGCTTTGAGTGTCTGTATGGGTGTATCAGTGCATATAATAGTGGCTGTATTGATGAGTGACTGCATGTATGAGTGATTGAATGGGTGAGTGAGTGGATGTGTGTGTGTAGACCTGGGAAACAGTGAGTGGGTATGTACTAACTGGTATTCGTGTGTCTATGGTTTTGAGTATGGTAGTCTGTATTTTAGAGTGGGTGCATGAAAGGTTATATTAGGGTGTGAGTAGGTGCATCAGAGATTAAGTGGATGATGTCATCAGTGATGTCATCAGTGATGTCATTTGAGTTGTCATCAGTGATGTCACTGACCATGTCATGAGTGATGTAATATGTGATGTCATCAGCAGTGCATTGCGGGGGCGTGAGTTATAGTTAGCTCAGCTAACCATAACAGCTGAATTTCTCTGGTTTTGTACGAGTGAAATGTCAGACTAACTATAACGTCCCTGAAACCTGTGGTTTTTTCAGTGAATATATATATATATATATTTTTTTTCACAGAAATAAACAAAGGTTACAGAGATATTATAGTTAGGAAATAGAATTAAAAGTTCACTGAAAAAAACAAAGGTTTTTAGGTTCAGATTTTACACAGAGAAAACCATAGAAATTCAGCAGTTATAATTATCTCAAATAACTATAACTTGTGTCCTAAGATAACTATAGCTTGCGGCTCCGCCATGCACAGATTTCTCATCAATAATTTCACTGCAACTGTTGTAGAGATATTATAAATGATGTCTCAGAATATGTCATGACTGATGTAATATGTGGGGTAATTAGCACTGCATGGTGAGGTTGCGAGTTATAGTTACTTGAAATAACTATATAACTGCTAACTTTCTGTGGTTTTCTGTGTTTAAAGTCTGAACCTTACTATAACATTCCTGTAAGCTTTGTTTTTTTCAATGAATTTATAAGGTTTTTTTAATTCTATTTCCTAATTATAACATCCCTGTAACCTTCATTTTTTTCACTGCATTTCTATGGTTTTCAAAGCTATTTCCTAACTATAATGTCCCTGCAACATTTGTTTTTAGTGAATCTCACCATTTCTTAAAATAAATTGTACTACAATTTGACCCATAAGTTCAATTTACTAACATACATTTTCAAAAGTTTATAGATACATTTTATTCACAAATTAATTCTTATTATATATTTTGAAACTAAAATTCTAAAAATGAAGGTAAGGTAACTTATGGTGTCTTTCTATAAATGCAATGCACCAATTCTTCCTTTTTAAATTCATTTTATGGATCCGCAGATCTGTCACAAATTCTCAGACAAATAAGGGGTCTGCCAGTTATATTGCATGCATTCAATACTAAAACAACAACACATTGAATACAAACATATGCTATTGCAATTGCTATAAGTCTAACACTGCCTGTCTGTGGGTGTGTGAGTGGCTGTGTGAGTGACTGTGTGGGTGTGTGAATTGATATATTAGTGTATGAGTGGCTGTGTGAATGGGTGTGGGAGTGGCTGTGTGAGTAGAGGTATGAGTAGAGGTGTGAGTGGCTGTGTGGGTTTGTGAGTGGTTTTGTGGGTCTGTGAGTGGGTGGGTGAGTGGTTTTGTGGGTTTATGAGTAGGTGTGTGAATGGCTGTACGGGTGTATGAATGGATGTGTTAGTGATTGTGTGGGTATGTAAGTGGTTGTGTGAGTGGCTATATTGTTCTCTGAGTGGCAGTGTGAGTGGTTTTGTGGGTCTGTGATTTGGTGTGTGAGTGTTTGTATGGGTGTGCGAATGAATGTGTGAGTGGCTGTATGTGTGTGTGTGGATGTGTGAGTGGTTGTGTGGGTGTGAAAATGGGTGAGTGGGTGTGTGAGTGAGTGTGTGAGTAGGTGTGTGAGTCTGCGAGTGTGCATATGTGTTTTTTTTAATTGAAGTCTGGATCTGCAGATCCACTCAAATCTGCCCAAATCAGTGAGGATCTGGGTGGATCTGCAGATCTTCACAGACCCCTCCATCAGTACCATGCAGTCATTGTACCTCTACCCTGACCCCTTCTATCCCATTTACATTCTATTTTTTCCCCTGGGAACTGTGTCCTGATGCACAAAATGGCAGCTGCAACTTTCCTCTCACATGCTGCCAGCCAATCATAGCATTGCTATTGGCACGTGGATCCAGTAATCTGTCTGGATCGACAGTGGCTCGGCGTCTCTAGATATTCATAAATCTTTTTACTTTAATAACTGCAAAACTGCTTAACAGATTTAGACTAAATTACAAAAAGCACTCTTTCTGGACCAAGGTATAGCTTTCTGGCAAATTTAGTATGATTTTGTTCAGCAGTCAGGCTGTAGTCGTGTCTAAACTTTCTATGGGAAATTGCAAGGGGAAATCCTGTTTTGGGATACCCCTTTTTATCGACCGCCCTTGACGGATCACCACAAAACTTTCCAGACAGCAGCTTAAGTGATTGGCACACTAGTTTTGAAAATTTTGTGAAGATCCGTCAAATGCGCCAAAGGTATTAGTAAAGCAAAAAAAAAAATTCCTATGGAAACTAGGTCCTAAATATATATATATATATATATATATATATATTCAAAATAAGATATTCCTTACTCTCAGGAAATAATCGTCTACCACTCCCAGGCGGGTTAGGTCACTCGGTTTTTATTTAAATGACAAACATCATCAACGCGTTTCAGCAGTCTCAGCTGCCTTGCTCACGATATATATATATATGTCATCAGTGATGTCATTTGAGATGTCATCAGTGATGTCACTGACCATGTCATGAATGATGTAATAAGTGATGTCATCAGCAGTGCATTGCGGGGGCGCGAGTTATAGTTAGCTGAACTAACTATAACGGCTGAATTTCACAGGTTTTGTATGACTGAAATGTCCAACTAACTATAACGTCCCTGAAACCTGTGTTTTTTTCAGTGCATTTCAAAAGTTTTTTAAATACGAATTTCTAACTATAACGTCACTGAAACCTGTGGTTTTTTCAGTGAATTTCAAAGGTTTTTTAAATGCGAATTTCTAACTATAACGTCCCTAAAACCTATGGTTTTTTCAGTCAATTTCATAGGTTTTTTCAATTCTAATTTCTAACCATAACGTCCCTGAAACCTATGGTTTTTTCAGTGAATTTGAAAGGTTTTTTAAATGCGACTTTCTAACTATAACGTCCCTGAAACCTATGTTTTTTTAGTGCATATATATATATATATATATAAAACAAAGGTTAAGAATAATTTATACTTAGGAAAACTACATTCACTCTTTCTTTTTTTTTTTGATTATTACAAAGGGGTCGCGCACCGTACGCGATTCCTACTCGATGGCTGCGCGCACCTCGCTACCGCACATTTCAGAAGTCGCGCTGTATTCCCGACTTCACGCCGGCATCGCGCCAGGGTCGCGACTTCGCCGTCATTTGAAAAGTATGAAATATCATTATAGAAATTATCAATAACATTTTTGGTTATAGTGTTTGACTAATTTATTTTAGAAAACTATTTACAAACTATTTTTTCTGTATACTATTAACGATATGAAATTTCACAACTGCGCGACGTATGCGCGTACGTGTGAGCACCCCTCCCGCACGTATTTCCGGGGTCGCGCCGGCATCGCACCGGGGTCGCGACCGGCGTATTTCCAAAGTGTGAAATATCACTATATAAAGTTCAAATATCAGATTTGTATAAACACTTTCACTAATATCCTTTTTAAAATAATGTATAAACATTTATTTATAGTTTATAATTATGTATACAATATTTTTCGGGTGCGCTGACAGGTGCGCGCACCTCACGCGACTTCGTGTCAGCAGGAAAAGAAAGAATTTGATTGGTTTAAATCATTTTCATTCTGTAAGAGGGAGGTTCCATCCTTGTGATATTCCTCTTATTATTTGGCTACCTTGGAAAGAAGACCTGCTTGTTGTTTCTCTCTTCTTTTTTTCAACTTTTGTGTGTTTATTCTCCTTTTTTTGCAAGACTATGGCTTCCAATGAACCAACAATTGACCCCTTGGATATGGAAGAGGAGGAAGAAATTATAGAACCAATCAAAAAGAGAAAGGAGAGCATTGTGTGGGCCTTTTTTTCAGTTCCGGAGGACGAGAAAAAAGTGAACGCCCATAAAGTCACGTGTACCATATGCAAACGAATATTATCCAGAGGATCTGAGAAGAAATATTCATGTGGAACCAGCAGCATGAAAAAACATCTGGAGACTCTGCACCCGGTTCACCTGGCTAGAGAGGAGAGGAGGAGACAGCTTAATGAGGTGGCAGAACGAGATCCAAATGCCCCTTCTACCTCATCCCAGCAAGTTCCTCCAGCGCCAAGGCCCCATATTGTCCCTGAACTTTTTGAAGCTGCAATCATTTGCAAGAAGTGTGAGACTAAACTCTGCATTGGAGAGCAATGTCTCAATGTTATAACAGCTGCCATAAAAGCACATAAATGTTAATTTTTTTATAATGTGCTCTTCTTTTTGTTAAACAGCTCGTTTGTTGTTTTTCATTTTCTCTAATCTAAAAAAATCAAAAACACACAGAAAAAGAAAAAAAGGTTTAAAAAAAAATAAAAATTAAATTGTTAAAAAAAAACGGTTCTTACGGAACCACATCTATTGGTTAAAAAAAGAAAAATTACCTGAGTGATTGCATGAGAGCAAGGACATTGTGTGGGTGATTGGAAAAGTGCAAGGGTAGTGCGTGTTTTTTTTATGAATGATTGGGTAGTGGTAGAGTGATTGATTGAATGAGTGTATAGATACTGGCTAGGTGATTGCAGTAGTGCAAGACTAGTGTCTGGGTTATTGCATGAATGCATGAGTTGTGCATGGCTGATTGAAAAAGTACGTTGATAATGCATAGGTGATTTTGTAAGTGCATGGGTACTGCTTGGATGATTATATAAGTGAATGGGTAATGACTGGGAGATTGCATCGCTGCAGAGGTAATGTATGGGTGACTGCAAGAGTGTATCATAGTACCTGTGTAATTGGAGGACTGCAAGAGTAGTGCATAGTGATTTTATAAGTGCTTGGGTAGTGGCAGAGGGATTGGATAAGTGCATGGGTACTGGCTCTGTCATTAGGGGAGTGCATGGGTAGTGCATGAGTGCCTGGATTATTGCATAAGTAGATGAGTTGTGCCTGGGTGATTGAAGGAGTACATTAGTAATGGCTGGGTGATTTTGTAAGTGGATAGGTACTGCTTGGTTAATTTTTTAAGTGCATGAGTAATGGCTGTGAGATTCCATGACTGCACAGGTAATGTATGGCTGATTAGAAGAGTGCATAGGTAATGTTTGAGTGTTTACATAGGTTTATGGGTACTGCCTGAATCAATACATGAGTGCAAAGGTATTACGTGTATGATTGCAGGATTGCACGAGTAGTGCATGGTGATTTTATAAGTGCTTGGGTAGTGACAGAGAGATTGGATAAGTACATGGGTACTGGCTGAGTGATTTGAGGACTGCATGAGTACTACATGGGTGATTGGAGCAGTGCATGAGTAGTGTCTGAGTTATTCCATGGGTGCATGGATACTCCCTGGGTCATTGCATGAGTACATGGGTACTGACTGGATGATTAGAGTACTGAAGGATAGTGATGGTGAATTTATAAGTGCTTGGGTATTGGTGGAGTGATTGGATAAGTACATGGTACAGGCTGGGTGATTGGAG
>CAWUFW010023125.1:0-81785 GCA_963921515.1 Calotriton arnoldi | reverse complement strand
GATGAGCCCTGGACTGTAGGCAGCTGGCTAAGTATGTGTGACACACATCATATACATACTCCTGGGGCCCAAACATTGTTCCCACCCGCAGCATGGGTGTGTGCCAGATACCCCAGCCACATGTGGTGGATCAGCTCAGCAATTGGACCACAGATCAAAGTAACACGCTGAATACATGTCAGAATACAGGCATTGTGTAAGCAATGGACCCACCCATGATGCCCACCACAGAGTCAGGGAAACAGATGCTGTCTCCCACCTTGAGTCAAGCAAACTGCAAGGACACAGTCCTAAGTGACAGAATTCCCTGCATGTAAGGGCCACACCTGGGTATCAGATGAGGAGTGGGCAGTGCACAATAGAGGGACATGGCTCCTGGACAACATGACTGCTGTACTGTGGCAGTTTAACCAGGCCCGAGGAGGGCACATAGCATGTTAGACAGAGTTCACAGTGCAGTCTTTGACTCACCCCCTCCTTGCTGCTCTCTGGCCTTCAGCTGCCCATCCAGGTCTGGAAAGACCACCGCCAGGATCCTGAGCATGTGGGGGTCAGGGTCCGTGTTCCGCCCCTCCTGCGAGGAGGCGACAGCTTCAGCTGGACCCGTGCAATCCTCCGGGTCCAGCCCCGAAGGTCCTGCCACCTCTTTTGGCAGTTGCGGATCCGGCGCTTGTAGACCCCCACGGACCGGACAGCCCGGACGATGTCCTTCCATATCTCCTGCTTCCGATGGGCAGAAGCCTGTCAGGATGACAAAGTGATAAGGCCATTACTACACATGCAACATATCCGTGCATGACACAGTTGCATATACATGTCGCAATCACAGGGGCACATGGTGTACACAGGCAGTGCACGGCTGCCCATGGACAGTTTTCCAGAAGTCACTACATGGTATCATTGCATGGGGAGTAAAACCCTGTTCAGAAGCACTGTCACTGCACCATACCTGTCCAGTGCAAGTCAATACACACTATGGGGGGTGACAACTACTCAGTGAGCCTGCTAGCCAGTGGCGTGCAGACTCTCAGCCTTGCTAGTCAGACAAAATGCACATTCAGAAAGGCAGTGCACAGGACACTCACCTGCTCCCCTGGTGTCCCATACAGCTTGCTGTACTGTGGAAGTAGGCTGTCCAGCAGGGCCTGGTTCTCCTCAAGGCTGAAGGCTGGGGCTCTCTCCACAGTACATGCCATTGCAGGGTCCAGAGGGGCAGAGACAGCAGCAGTGCAGTGGCAGATGTCGTCTTGGAGCATGTAGTGCAGGCAAGTGGGCTCTCAGGGGAACAGCCAGCAATATATATGTGCTGGAGAGGCAGATCCTGTCCCTTGTGTCCAAAGTGATAGGTCCAAGTCGTTTGCATCTTCTGAATCTGGCCAATCCATGGAATAGCAGCACCAAAACACGCCCACAGCATCCTTCAAATCTTCAACTTCATGACATACATGATTTTGCAACATTGTTGTGGGTGACCAACTGAATTTCCAGCAACCGACTCGTTCGAAATTCGAAAACGCGTCCGTTGCCAGGCAAGCCCATTGTCAATGGGTGCGCACCGATCGGTCCATTGCGGTACAACGCGTACAGGGGTACAACGCGCACCGCGCACATTGAAGGCAATGGGCCGGCCGGAGGCACCGATCGGTCCATTGCGGTACAACGCGCACAGGGGTACAACGCGTACCCGCACACATTGAAGGCAATGGGCCGGCCGGAGGCACCGATCGGTCCATTGCGGTACAACGCGCACAGGGGTACAACGCGTACCCGACACATTGAAGGCAATGGGCCGGCCGGAGGCACCAATCGGTCCATTGCGGTACAACGCGCACAGGGGTACAACGCGTACCCGCACACATTGAAGGCAATGGGCCGGCCGGAGGCACCGATCGGTCCATTGCAGTTCAACGCGCACAGGGGTACAACGCGTACCCGCACACATTGAAGGCAATGGGCCGGCCGGAGGCACCGATCGGTCCATTGCAGTTCAACGCGCACAGGGGTACAACGCGTGCACCGCACACATTGAAGGCAATGGGCCGGCCGGAGGCACCGATCGGTCCATTGCGGTACAACGCGCACAGGGGTACAACGCGTACCCGCACACATTGAAGGCAATGGGCCGGCCGGAGGCACCGATCGGTCCATTGCAGTTCAACGCAGCACAGGGGTACAACGCGTACCCGCACACATTGAAGGCAATGGGCCGGCCGGAGGCACCGATCGGTCCATTGCGGTACTAACGCGCACAGGGGTACAACGCGTACCCGCACACATTGAAGGCAATGGGCCGGCCGGAGGCACCGATCGGTCCATTGCAGTTCAACGCGCACAGGGGTACAACGCGTACCCGCACACATTGAAGGCAATGGGCCGGCCGGAGGCACCGATCGGTCCATTGCAGTTCAACGCGCACAGGGGTACAACGCGTACCCGCACACATTGAAGGCAATGGGCCGGCCGGAGGCACCGATCGGTCCATTGCAGTACAACGCATCACTGTACATGTGACTGGCATAGGTCAGCATGCCTGTCTCAGATGGACATATGCCAGACACAGATAGCTCCTAGGGAGTGAGGGGCACACCTACATCACGACAGCCTGTCCAAACCTTATCATAAGGCATGTAAGGCTGCATTTCCTATTGTGTGTATGTTGGTGTACATGTTGTCCTGTGGGTGTCACCTGTGGGCAGCCACCCCCAGGCTGTGCACGTGTTCATGGGGACAGGATCCTGGGTGTTACGTGTACGTGACCACTGTGATGTGCAACTGTTCATATCTGTGCATGTGTCATGGTCACATTTCACAGTGGTGTTTGTGTATGTCATGTCACATACCCCGTGAGTCCCATGTGGGATGGTATGTTTGAGCCAGGGTGTCCCAGTGGCACAATAGTGATGGCCCTCCACAGTCTTTGTGCATGTAGTGTTTACAATGTCTCTGATTTCATGTGCACAATGGGAGACAGTCTCCACATCCACGTTGTGTGTGCATGGACTCTGATGTTGTGCGTGTGTGTCACAGACGTCCATGTCTGTCCTGCCATGGCAAGTGTGGCCACTACCTGTGGGGGTCATGTTTGTTTTGCTGTGGTGTACACATGATACTCCAGGTGATGCCAGTGTCCATGTGGCATTACAGGGTTCCTGGGAATGTACCTGTCGTTGAGCTGTGGTGCCTGGGGCACATCTGTCCTCACATGTCACTGTGGGGGTGACTGTGACACGGCATCATGATATCCAATGGGCCAACCTGGGACAAATTGATGCCACCTGTAGGACCGTGTTGACAGATGTTGGCCATGTATGTACCATACATGTCCTTCCGGTACTGCACACTTCATGTAGTTGTGCCTCATGATGATGTATGTTGGGATCTTGAGTGTGTTCAATGCCGCATATGTGGGGTGACTGACGATCTTGCTTACTTCTCCTCTGCACTGCAGGGCTCCTGCTGTCCATCGGCCATTCCCAGACCTGGCAACGATGGTGGAACGGGACAGCATCCGACGGTACCGCTTCACCAGGCAGCTGATTGAGGATTTGGCAGTGCAGTTGTCCCCACATTTGCAGCCTGGCCGGCCGTATCCTACAGCGCTGACCCCCAAGGTGAAGGTGATGGCAGCCCTACACTTCTTTGCCACCGGTACCTTCCAACATACTGTGGCGTCTGCTGGTGGGATGTCACAGACCATGTTCAGCCGTGTGTCTCCGCGATGTTTTGGCGGCAATGTTGCTCTTCCTGAACCGGTACATCTATTTCCCTAGACTGCGACGACTCACTGACGTGAAGAGTGACTTTTATGCCCTGGGGAGGATGCCGCATGTCATTGGCTCCATTGATGGGACACATGTGGCTTTGGTACCACCACAGGCCCAGGAGCAGGCCTACAGGAACCGCAAGCACTACCACTCGGTCAATGCACTGGTGGTGTGTCTTGCAGACATGACCATCACACACGTGTGTGCCCATTTCCCTGGTTCAGCACACGATGCCTTTGTGATGAGGAGTAGTCGAATCCCCAGGATGATGGCACAGATGCAGAACCAGCGTGCCTGGCTTGTCGGTGTGTACTGACTTTGTGCCATTGTGTGTGATCTGATCTGTAGTATTCCGCCCACGTTTCCAAGTCAGCTGATGTGCACTTGTCTGTCCGTAGGTGACTCGGGATACCCCAACATGCCGTGGTTGCTGACACCCCTCAGGAACCCTGTGACACCTGCCCAGATGCGCTACAATGAGGCACATGGCCGGACCAGGAGAGTGATTGAGCGGACCTTTGGTCTCCTGAAGAGCCGCTTCCGCTGCCTGGACAAGACCGGAGGGTCCCTCCCATATGCCCCTGCGAAAGTGTGCAAGATTATCATCGTCTGCTGCATGCTACACAACCTGGCAGTGCGGAAGGAGTTGCCTCTCATCCAGGATGACGATGACCAACATCCGCCACCTGTGGAGGATCCTGGCCTGGACCACGATGCCAGTGACGATGATGATGATGATGGTGATGGTGATGTCCGCACACAGCTCATCACCAACTTCTTTAGCTGAATGTGAGTATCCTGAGGTGTCATGTCAATGATGTGAGTTGGCATGATGTGTGGGTGGGGCTCTGGCGCTGTTGGAGTGTGCCCATGGGCTACTTGACTGGATGTGTGTTGCGATGTGTGGTTACAGGTGGGCTGTACTCCCCAACAGTGTTGACATGCTAACTTGGTTCTGGGTGGGTATCTTGTAACATGTATTGTGCATGAGTTTTGCTGTTCTGTCCTGTACTGCATTGCTTTTGACTGTGTGTCATTTCTGTCCTTCACAGGGTACTTTCAGATTCGTTTGGTCAACTGTGTCCACCGACAGACGTGATTGCACATCCAGGCTGGTAGCTGTTGTGTCCCTACAGGTGATGTGCGCCACACCCATGGACTTCCTTCCGTCTACAGTTGTTGACTGTGTGCCCGCTACCAGGTGGGGTTACCTTGCATCTGTAGTGGTTACGGCATGTTGCTACTGTGTAATAAACCTGTGCTTCACTTAGTGATGTGCGTTGTCTGTGGTCACACATTTGACTGCCATTTGCTTACTGCACCTGTGGGCTACTTGACTACAACTGGGAATGGGTGTGGTGTCTGTGCATTGCACCGTCTTCCCTGGCAACATCAGTGTAGGCAATGAGTCAGATGGCCTAGGTGTGTATGTGTTGTGTAGCCCTGGTGGTGTGTCTCCCTCATATGTGTCACGTTGCCTTTACTCACATGCCTGTGTTGTCCTTGCTGTTGCAGTTCGCATACACAGTGTAATTTTGCAGTTCATCATCCCCATAACAGCACCCACGTTGGAATCACGACAGAGGCAAGTATGGTGTATTAGTGTGTTTATTGTGATACATTTGTGTTAATAGTGCATAGGATGGGTTGTGCTGTACATGAATCTTGCAATCCCAAGTTCCTAGGTGAATTGAAAGTCTGGGTAGACAGGATCCCCAGTATCGGGGCCACAGTTGTCTGACACATTGGTCCAACTTGTACTCCCCATGCAATGTGTGGGAGTAGTGTTGCCGTCAACAGGGTGAACAGTCTGTGCACAAAGGCGAACATCCAGAACAGGTTCAGGCTTCCTGGGAGTTGCGCTTGGCCATCGGCCTCTCACTTTTCCCTCCTCGGACGACCCCTCTTCTTGGGGGGGGGGCCCTCAAGTGCAGGCTGCTGCGGTGCAGGGGACTCTCCGCCAGAGTCCTCCTCCCTCCCTGTGGCAGTTTCAGTTTGTTCGGCACCAGATGTTGTTGGCACACAGGGAGGTGTGGACTGGTTGCTGTTCATCTGGCGGAGGCATTGTAAAATGTCCCTGTGCACCGCCGTCATCTCATGCAGTGCTTCCCACTTGGACTCCACGCGGGACATGTGTGAGTCCACACGGGACATGTGTGACCACGTGGGACATGTGGGAGTCCAAGCGGGCATGATGGGCAGCCTGCTGCTGTTTGATGTCTCTGAGGAGCCCCACTACCTGGCTGAGCTCTCCGGTGCTGGACTGGTACGCATCAGCTATGCGTACCAGTTGTGGGTCGTCATGCACACCAGCAACGTCTGCAAGCAGCGACCTCTGTCTCCCACCCCTCCCACCACCCCCTGCTGACATGTGCAGTGTGTGCAGTGGCACGCACAGATAACCCTGGTCCACCTTGGGGGTTGGTGGTGGTGGTGGTGTCCATGGCCCCAGGTTGGTCCAGGGTCACTGTGCTGGTGTTGCTCCTTATTCTGTCCATGTCGGCAGGGATGGTATTCGTGGTGACAGTCGTTGTAGGGGTGGGTGCAGGGAGTGCAGCTGGTGGTCCTGCTGGTGCTGCAGCTGGTGGTCCTGCTGGTGCTGCATGTTGACTTGCACCGGATGCGCCAGGTTGTTCATCATCGTCCGAGTGGGACAGAGGCTGTACGACGCCAGTGAGCTCGGCATCCTCTTGAGCCTGGGACTGGGACTCCTCAGCGTCTGCTGCTGTGTCCCCATCATCACCTGTTTTTGGGAGACACAAACAATGTATGTCATGTTTCTGCAGGCATCAGTGGTTGACACACATGACAGTTGTGACTGTGCCTCTGGGTGCGGGCCTGTACATTGCATTGTCCTAAGTCGTCACAGTCAGGGGTTGATATTGGTGTGGCACATTGTCCTGCATTATTTGGGCATTTCTATGTATTTTCTGGGGTGTGAACATGGTCTGCATTGCTTGTGTTTGGTTGACAGCCAGACCTCCTTCCCACCCAGCCAGCCAGTCAGTTATCCCACCATGGAATGTGCTTGCATTGCAGGGAGTGTAAGTTGTCTCTCAGGATGTCAGTCAGTGGTGTCCTGCTGTTTGTTGGTGCACAGTTGGCAGCAGGGCCTTGTGCTCCCCACAGCAGTAGCCAGTGTCAGCCATCTTGTGAGTCCTTCTCCACTCCCTGTGATGTGAGCATGGTTCAGGGTGGTGTTGATGGGACAGTTGTGGGGGTGAGCTATGTCTGTGACTACGACTCCCATCATGCCATTGCCTCCACCCCACTTGCCAGCATTCCCATACTTACTTGCTTTTGTGTGGAGTTCAGTGGGTGTGGGTGTGAGGGCAATGGCAAGATGGCTGACAGTGGTGTCCTGCTGTTGGTTGGTGTGCAGTACCCAGCATGCCCTTGTGCTCCCCACGACACAGCAACAGTGTCAGACATCTTTGATGGACCTTTCCACTCTCTGTGGGATGTGCATGCGTGAGTGTGAGCTTGCTGGGCCATGTGGTGGGGGATGTAGGGCTGTGAGTACGACTCCCATCATGCTATTGCCTCCTCCCCCTTCCCAACATGCCCATGCTTCCTTCCTTTTGACTCTGCTTCCCTGTGGGTTGGGCTGGCTGTGCTGACAGGATGGCTGGGAGTGTTGTCCTGGCAGTAGTTTGGCTAAGAGTCCCAGGAGTGTCCCTGTGCTTCACACAACATAACCCAGGGTGGTGGTGCTTTGTGGGATCTTGTGTTAGGATGGAGGGCATTGCATTCTACCAGGTGGGTACTGTGGAGTTTGTGTTGGGGAGGGTGTGAGGGGAGGTGCTGGTGACTATAGTCAGTGCTGCAAGTCCCCCTTCCCACCCAGCCAGCCAGATATCCCACCATGGAACGTGCTTGCATTGCAGGGAGTGTAAGTTGTCTCTCAGGATGTCAGTCAGTGGTGTCCTGCTGTTTGTTGGTGCACAGTTGGCAGCAGGGCCTTGTGCTCCCCACAGCAGTAGCCAGTGTCAGCCATCTTGTGAGTCCTTCTCCACTCCCTGTGATGTGAGCATGGTTCAGGGTGGTGTTGATGGGCCAGTTGTGAGGCTGAGCAATGTCTGTGACTACGACTCCCATCATGCTATTGCCTCCTCCCCCCTTCCCAACATGCCCATGCTTCCTTCCTTTTGACTCTGCTTCCCTGTGGGTTGGGCTGGCTGTGCTGACAGGATGGCTGGGAGTGTTGTCCTGGCAGTTGTTTGGCTAAGAGTCCCAAGAGTGTCCCTGTGCTTCACACAACATAACCCAGGGTGGTGGTGCTTTGTGGGATCTTGTGTTAGGATGGAGGGCATTGCATTCTACCAGGTGGGTACTGTGGAGTTTGTGTTGGGGAGGGTGTGAGGGGAGGTGCTGGTGACTATAGTCAGTGCTGCAAGTCCCCCTTCCCACCCAGCCAGCCAGATATCCCACCATGGAACGTGCTTGCATTGCAGGGAGTGTAAGTTGTCTCTCAGGATGTCAGTCAGTGGTGTCCTGCTGTTTGTTGGTGCACAGTTGGCAGCAGGGCCTTGTGCTCCCCACAGCAGTAGCCAGTGTCAGCCATCTTGTGAGTCCTTCTCCACTCCCTGTGATGTGAGCATGGTTTAGGGTGGTGTTGATGGGCCAGTTGTGAGGCTGAGCAATGTCTGTGACTACGACTCCCATCATGCTATTGCCTCCACCCCCTTCCAAGCATGCCCATGCTTCCTTCCTTTTGACTCTGCTTCCCTGTGGGTTGGGCTGGCTGTGCTGACAGGATGGCTGGGAGTGTTGTCCTGGCAGTTGTTTGGCTAAGAGTCCCAAGAGTGTCCCTGTGCTTCACACAACATAACCCAGGGTGGTGGTGCCTTGTGGGATCTTGTGTTAGGATGGAGGGCATTGCATTCTACCAGGTGGGTACTGTGGAGTTTGTGTTGGGGAGGGTGTGAGGGGAGGTGCTGGTGACTATAGTCAGTGCTGCAAGTCCCCCTTCCCACCCAGCCAGCCAGATATCCCACCATGGAACGTGCTTGCATTGCAGGGAGTGTAAGTTGTCTCTCAGGATGTCAGTCAGTGGTGTCCTGCTGTTTGTTGGTGCACAGTTGGCAGCAGGACCTTGTGCTCCCCACAGCAGTAGCCAGTGTCAGCCATCTTGTGAGTCCTTCTCCACTCCCTGTGATGTGCGCATGGTTCATGGTGGTGTTGATGGGACAGTTTTGGGGCGGGCAATATGTGTGACTGCGACTCCCATGATGCTATTGGCTACACTGACTTGGCCAGCATACACAGAATTCCTTCCTTTGAGTGGTCTTCACTGTGTGTTGGTGTTGTTGTGGTGGCTACATGTGTGGATGTGTGTGTTAGTTCTATTTGTGCCACTGCCTAGCTGTAGTTGTGGTTGTGTTTGTACATGTGTTGGCACAGTTGGATGTGACTTTTTTGATGGCATGTGTTGTGTTTATCTGACTGACATACACATTTTGGGATGATTCTGTTCTAGTTGCTGTGTAATTGCTATGAGTGCATGGTTTGACTCTCCCCTTGACAGTGATGTGTGTGTTTTGTGGCAGTTTATTGTGTACATTTGTTGTGTACTCACCAGGCTCTGGGATGTCCTCTAGTCCATATACGCTCACTGGCGGAAGGATGGCCCGCACCTTCTCCTCCCAGGGCCTGAGGTATATTGGCTTGGCAGGAGGGCCACTGCCGGTGTGTTGGCTGTTGATGTAGTCTTTCTTCAGCATGTCCCGTACCCTCCTGCGCACGTCATACCACCTGTTCTGGATGTCCGTCTTTGTGCGCCGACATGGTGATTGGGCGTTCACCCTGTTGATGATCCTCTCCCACATCTTGGTTTTGTGCGACATGGGGGTCTGTTGGACCAGAGTGCCAAACAGCTGTGGCTCCACCCTGAGGATCTCGTCTACCATGACTTCCAATTCACTATCTAGGAACTTGGGATTCTTCTTGGGGGGCATGGTGATGGGTGGTGATGGTGGGTGATGTGTGTGTTGGTGTGCAGGTGAGGGTGTGTGGGTGTGTGTTGTGCTGGGTGTATGTGAGGTAGGTATTTGTTGGTGTGCTGATGGTGTGTGGCTTGTGTGAGGGATGAGCTGTGGGTGTGTGGTTGCTTTCTCTTGGGTGCTGGCAGTGGAATGGCATTTGCAAAGGCTCATGGTAGTGATTTGTGTCCTTTATATAGGTGGAGTTGTGGGTGTGTCCTTGTTCTCTGTCCCCACCCCCCAGTATTTATTGGCTTGGTAATTGCATGTGTGGCCTTTTTTTGGTTGATTTTTCCTTTGTGCTGTTTGTGTATGTTGGAAACGTTCTTGTGACCGAGTCGGACCCTGCATTGGTCTCGTACGGTGTTTTCCGTTTCGTTCACGCTGTGTTTGTGCAGTTTTCTATGCTGCGTACGCGTCGGTCGCGGTGTATTGTGTTGCTTCGGCTCGGTTTTGTATGCGTGTCGGTCGTACGGCTTGTCCTCCGTCCGACTCGGTCGTGGTTTTTGCGCCTTGCATCGTACTTTGCGGTTTGGAGTTAGCGTGTACGTTTCGGTCGGATTTGTTCCGGGTGCGTGTCGGTCGGTTGGATTCGCGTGTTTTTCCGGCCGGATTGCTAATTTCCGTGCGGCTCGGTCGGTCGACTTGGTTTCGTTACGTGTCGGTCGGATTTTTCGCGCCTTGCATCGTACTTGGCGTGTCGGGCGCCACGGGTACGTGTCGGTCGGTATTTTTTCCGGATCCGAGTCGGTCGGTGCTTTTTCCGGCCCGAATCGGAATCGACCCCTGAGTCTGTGGCTCTGTATATAAATATCAATTATTGTGATTCAGTGTTACATGAATATAAAAGGAATATTTTTTAATAAAGGAGGAGACATCTTTTGCAAAAAACTGGTTTTATGTATTTTGAGTATGTATGCATGAATGTGATAATAGAAGAACAATAGGGGTGTTCCACAAGATTGATTGAATCAGCACAAGGGGGACGATAGTTTTTTTTGCTTATTTGAACCCAGTTCCCTTTGTTTGTTTGAAGGCTTCATTGGATATAACCGTCCCTCACAAAACCTACTGCTCTACCCATCACCGAGCCTCGGCTCCCTGGTTTACACCAGAGTTAAAAACAGAAAAATCAAACTGCAAGAATCTAGAGCTGCGCTGGCGTAAGAGCAAGAGACAACTAGACAAGGATTTGTATAAACAAGCGCTGGCCTCTTATCACCGCAACATTAAAACAGCCCGGCTTAGCTTTATTATCAACCAAATCGACCGGGCAGGTAATTCTTCCAAAGCCCTTTTTAATATAGTCCAGGCTTTTATTACTCCTCTGGCGTGCTCCCAGAATTTTTGCGCCTCGTTGGCCAATTTCTTTCAGGATAAAATTTCCTATATTTATTCAAAATTTCACATTGTCCCCCTTTAAGTCTCAGGGATCTCTACCTTTAAACTTAAGCAGTCACAACTACCTCTCATACTCTAGATAGTTTTGAGCCTTTTTCAGTGGAAGAAATCCATAGCTCTTTGGTATCAGCGAAGTCTGGTTCCCCGTTGGATACCTGCCCACCCAAAACAATCTCTCTGCTGGCCACCCTTTGCGTCCCAGGGATTTCATAGATTTTTAACTGCTCAATCGAAACAGGTACCATTCCGCCTGAGTGGAAGATGGCCTGCGTACGTCCCATTTTTCAAGAAACCTACATTGGATCAAAAATCGCTAAGCAACTATCGCCCTATATCCTTATTACCTCTTTTGGGTAAACAGCTTGAAGGTCTTATTAATAAGCAACTCAGTTCTTATCTTGAACTTAACCATATCCTTGATCCCTCCCAATTTGGCTTCCGCCCAGGCCATAGCACAGAGACGGAGCTCTTGGCAGTAACTGACTCTCTGCGCCTGAGAGTGGATGCAGGAAACCCAGTGATACTTGTATTATTGGACCTCTCCTCAGCCTTTGACACCATTTCCCATATGAGGCTGATGGAAAGGCTACAAGAAATTGGCATTCAGGGACTGGCATTAAAATGGCTCCAACATTTTCTGACTGATAGACATCAAACTGTCATCTTGGGTCCTTATTCGTCACGTAAAATAATCTTAGATAAGGGCGTGCCGCAGGTCTCATGTCTGAACCCCACCTTGTTTAATATCTATATGACTCCTTTGGCTGGGATCGCAGAGCGCTTTGGCTTTGATATAATCTCATACGCAGATTATACCCAGCTGATGTTTACCCCAGACCATGACTTGGTGGCAGAAAAAGAACGGTTCGCCTCAGGCATGTAAGCCATCTCAGACTGGATGAATGAGAACTATCTCCAGCTGAATGCAGATAAGACCGAGATTATGCTGTTCGGCAAAGCCTCTTCCATCTGGGCTGATGATTGGTGGCCTCATCAACTAGGTGCCACCCCAATGCCTAAGCAAGCAGTAAAGAATCTTGGGATAAAATTGGACCAAGCATTAACTATGAGAGAGCACATTCTGGCCACCATTGGCTCATGTTCCCATTACCTACGCTTATTGCGCAGAATCTTCCCTTATCTCCCTATTTCCGCCCGGAGAACCTTGGTTCAGGCCATCATAATAAGCAGACTGGATTATGGCAACGCCCTGTTGGCTAACGTCAGTGAAACGCTGATCTCTAAACTTCAGGTTGTTCAAAACACGGCAGCCAGGCTTGTGCTTAACTGCCCTTCTGGCACTTCTGCGGCCCCTCTGCTGAAAGAATTACACTGGCTGCCTGTGAAGAAACGCTCCTATTTTAAAATCTGCTGTCTCACATATAATGCCTTAAAGGGCAAAGGCCCACTTTACCTTCAGAAAAGAATAAAAGCGTATGCCCCCGGCCGGAATCTAAGATCTGGCTCAAAAGCCCTGTTGTGGGTCCCTCGCATCCGCTTATCACACAGTGGTGGAAAGGCTTTTTCTTATCTCGCCCCCGTGTACTGGAACAAGCTTCCTCTTCACGTGCGTTCTTGCTCAAATTACTGTAAGTTTAGGAAACAACTCAAAGCCCACTTATTTTAAACACCCTCATCGACTCCTGTTTTTGATCCACAAACAGCGCCGAGATGCCCTAGGGTGAGTTGTGCGCTATATCAAGTCAATTTAACATAACATTTAACAAGGGTTAATCTCTATTAGTTTTAAAGTTCGAAGAATAGGTGACACTCTTTGAACTTGTGCAGTCCTTCCTTTGGTCAGCTCCTCTTCTTCCTCACAGCTGGTCTAGGCTCTCACTTAGACAGTCTCACTCTTAAAGAAACACCACCATTGATTTCCTGTCAAGAGCAAGACCAGGCTTCTCCTCTCAGAGCAGATCCTCAGCAGTTCCAACAGGAATTATTGCACCTCAGATGATCTCAGATGCCAGTCAGTGAGAAAACCTGGAACACTGACTTGGGGATACATCCCAATACTTATGCTGTGTTTACAGACAGAGGGCCTGATTTAGATCTTGGCAGACGGGTTACTCCGTCACAACGGTGACAGATATCCCATCCACCGAAATATAAATCCCATGGGATATAATGGGATTTATGTTTCGGCAAACGGGATATCCGTCACCATTCTGACGGAGTAACCCGTCCGCCAAGATCTAAATCGGGCCCAGAGTTTGCGGATTCTAAAGGCATAGTGATTGGTTTCAAGTGTGTTAGCCAGTCAAAATTCAACAATTTCCCTTTGGATATGGTAAAAGAAGCCCAACAGCGAATCATACATCATTCATCCCAGATTCAACCAATATCACCAAAAAATACTGATTAATTGAATAATTCAGTATATATTTTATTCTTAAAAACTGGTTAAAATTATCATATATTAAAAATATACATTCGGTATGACAATAAATATGTGCAAAGCAAGTTATTCTATGTGAAAATTCAAAAGACCACACCAGAGTTATTCTAAAATCAAATAAATCTTTACAAGAACTGACAATGAAAATTTATGTTGTTAAAAAAGGAAGAATACCATAGACATTAATTTCTTGTCATTTGAACACACTAATCGAGCAACAAAATCATTAGACAAACCACTATATTGAAAAAGTCTCTTGTTCAACCAAAGACATGTCGATTTAGTGCTTTAGTAACTCAGCATCGAAGCGTTTCGGTGGGTTTGAATGATCCAACCACCTTCTTCAGGAAAAGACTTGATGTTTCCCACAACTTCAAATCTATCATAAAAACATTTCATAAAAAGCAAAACAAAAACCGATTTAAAAATTTGTAAAATCTTAACATCTCTGATGCACATAGCAAATATACATTCAGTATTTGTAAAACAAATTACGGATATATATATGAAAAAGATATTGCTTCGTACATCCATGTTTCAATCTATACATATAGAAACAAATGGTGCGAAAGTTTGCACTTATGTTGACTCATAATTTTCAGTCAATACATTATTTGTAATACAAATAAAACTGTTAAAAAAAAGAGACTTGGTAATATTGGAGAAAAACAAACTTACAACAACACATACACTTCTCAATATACACAACACACATAGTGGGCTTTTAAATAAAACTTAGGAGGTCATTACGATGACGGGCGGACTTTGTCCGCCCGCCACCGTAACGGAATGTGGGACCGTCCGCAAGGGGTGCGGCGTTCCAGCACCTGACATTAGGATGCCACCGCCACCATGGCGGTGGGACACCCTATTCCCAGCATTGTGGCGGGCGGTGCTCACCACACCGCACCGCCCGCCACAATGCTGTGAATGCACGTCGTGCATTTGCATGCACAACGTGACAGGCACCACGCGGTGCCTGCCACCTTGTGCATACAAATGCAGGGGGGTACCACAGGTACCCCCCATGTGCACCCCCCACACCCCCAACATCCTGGGGGCCCGCTACGGGCCCCCAACAGGGAAGACAGTATGCCTTTCCATGGCGGCAACGCCGCCATGGAAAGGCTGATCTCCGCAGGCATTGTAATATGGATGGCGGTGTCTTGCAGACACCGCCACCATATTAACCTTGTTTTCCGCCGGTCGACGAGTCGACCGGCGGAAAAGCGGCGGATGGTCTTTCCGTCCGCCGCGGACCCCCCAGCCATCATAATATGGCGGGGGGTCTTTGCTGTGTGGATGGCGGGCGGATCGCCCCCGCCGGGCCGGCGGTGACTACTGCCGGCCCGGCGGGGGCCATCCGCCCGCCATCGTAATGACCCCCTTAATCTTTAATCATACTAATCTTTCTAATCCCCCTTCTACTGATTGTAGATATGGAGAGTGACCCACCAGCAATAACGGTATGGTGTCTATTCAGAAGTAGCTCCTTTTGGGCTGGCTCCTCAGATTCAAATGTCACCCACGAGTTTCTTCAGCATTTTCATCAACATAAATTTTTTTTCACTATAAGGTTGGGGGAGAACACAATATATATAAATTTATTACCACTGACTATATAAAATAATATTCTCATCCCTTGCTCCCGCATCATGTTAATGGGAGTCTAATTACCTTAAAATATTCCTGTTACTTTTTCGTGTTTTGTGCTGGATTAAAAAATCTCCACTACTCATTCTTTACAGCTTTCGGTTACATGGATCGACTTCTCAAGGTCCCAAATGGTACCTGTAGATGCCAAAGAACAATATTCTTGGACCCATAATACATAGATAAATGGTCAAAGTGATTTCTATAATCAAGCCAAGGTTGTTAATCTTCACTGTGACTACAACCCCATTAACTCCAGTCTATGGTGATGGTAAAAACAAGGGCCAAACGCACTGCCACATGCCCTATTGTGCTGCATGTGGACAACCGGAACACAAGCAACTTAGGACCAGTTGTCACCCTCGTTAGGGGGTATAGCTTGGTTCCTGTGACACAGTACGCAGGGGACCTACGTCTTGGCATACCCGTCCCACTTAGGGTTACACACTAAAGTATACCATTGGTCAGAGAAAACTCAGTACCAACACCAGTTATTCTGTCATGAGTCAAAAAGCAATCAGCCATACTAATTGAATTTCTGCTGGTGAATGACTGTCAATGGCTGCCGTATTTGCACGAAAAGTCAGTCTGCAATGACAAAAGCTCATCTGCCACGGCTGCACTGGTAGGAATTTTTTGCCTTATCATGAGTGGTTTGACTCAATGAAGTTGTGGGAAATACCAGTATCCAAGGCTCCACTTGCCGCGGACGGCCTTTCATCTGGTGGAAATTCATACAGTGCTAAATTTGCATCAAAACTCACCCACCTCCATCGGTATTGAACAATGACTCACAACTGCAGTAACATTAATCTAAGAGATCAAATCATCAAACTTACAGTAAATGCTGCTTTCAACACAATGTTGAAAAAAGCAACCCATTCTCGAGGGCAAGCACAAACATTCTCTGACAGTGAGCCTAAGATGATGGTTTAAGAGATCATCAAAATGGAACCTACACTCTTTGTCGCAAAGGTGCAGCCAACAACCTGAGGCATGGAGGAGGGTCACTATGAACAGAGTCAATTCTGCCTTCCCTGTTTTCCAAGACACAGGATTAGATATGGAAATAGTGGAAGGATGTGCAAGTGGAGTTTCTGCCCACCCAAAAAAATCCAGGCATCACCCCAAACCACCAATGGAAGGGACATACCAGACCCCCGGTCCTGAGAGGAGAAGGCTTTTCCCAGCCTGTCAAAGGAAGGAATTACTTGTGTGGAAGGTGGCACTGATGTAGGGAAGCATTGGAAAATGCTGAACATCCATGGGAAGCTATACACACAGGCACTGTAATGTGCTTGACGTGCGGCCTGCCCTGGAACTCCTCCTAAAATGCAAACAGATCCCTGGCATATTCTACACAACCCTTGCATTTAGCAAGCTTCAATGTCAGTATGCTGTAATAAGCTTCGAATTCTGCCATTTAACATTACAATATAGTGCATTCTAGGAGTTGATATCTTTCTAGACAACAATCTGCAGTTTCACCTTTAAACCCTAAGGGGTGTTCATTAGTAAGCACTGTTTTCTTTCTGATTCTTCTATTGTCCATTACATTTCCACCCTCATCTCTTCCTAACCCCCATTAAAATAATAGCAACAGAGAGAAGAGGAGAAGTGCTGGGGAGAAGATTCAGGTACCACTCGCTATATATTTTTTATTTATTAACATTGCACAACCTGTACAAGTAACTGCATCAAAGCACACAAAGCAAAAGAAGAGAACTGAGAAGGGCCACAGATGAAGTAGCAAAACAGCCAGCTGCTTACCACTCATGAAGAGGCAGGAACAAAATCCTGTTAATATTAAGAATTTAGGTAATCCAGGTTTATTGGGCTAAGAACAGCAAAACGTTGTCGCAGGATGTGCTCTTGGTATAATGTACAACCCACAGAAGTACATCCATTGAACCTGAGAGGGTGCTTTTATTAATTTTACAAAAATAAATCATGTGTGCAGAATTATCGTGCAGATTGTATTAAAATGGCACGACCTTCAAATGTGCAAAAACCACAGTGCATAGACATACTTGTTAATGTAGATCTTAAACATGCTTTAAACAGCTTGCTATATAATGGTTTGAATAAAAAGTGCAAGAACATGCACAAAATGCTTGAAAGGATGACCTCATCGTAGGCTTGTCTTTTAGAAGAAAAACTACTTGAAATTCTGTAAACTGTTTCAGTTAACATAGAAAGTAATGTTGTATTTGTGAAATAATGAAGAAGCTTCACATAAATTAAATTACAGTATGTAACTCTGAACTTGACCTCGACTTTTCACATTCTTTCCTCACTGATACCCTGTGGAAAATGTTTTCTTTAGGCATATCTTATT
Organism: Calotriton arnoldi; assembly: GCA_963921515.1. Lineage (NCBI taxonomy): Eukaryota > Metazoa > Chordata > Amphibia > Caudata > Salamandridae > Calotriton > Calotriton arnoldi. The sequence goes on along the minus strand of CAWUFW010023125.1, from coordinate 64,247 downwards.
TTTATCAAAAGCTGGTAAATGTTACCATGCACATAGAAAACCATTCATAATTTGACCTAAGCTTTGTTTTACTTGCTGAAAAAGGGAGAAATCACACATATAAAAAATGCATTGCTCATGTTATGAAGATTTCTTTTAAAAAATGTTGTTTCAAATGAATGAATTTCCTGCTTAATAATTTCTGTTCTTGCAGCTGGTGTAATGCTTTAACACAGATTATTGTTTAGTTAGAATACATTTTGCTTTATCCGAAGGTTAGGAAATGTAGTGAAATCATGGGAAAGGAAGACTCGACCTAGTAATTTGCCATGTAAAGTTAGATTTATTAACAAAAGTTGCAAACGCAGAGATAAAGCCTGTGTGGACGACTCAAGACGTGTGAGAACTGAAGAGAAATATGTGCTCCAAGGAGAATACTGAATTCACATTGGATGAAGATGAGAGGACAAGGAAACATGTATTGCCACATTGATTTATACTGTCTTATTAAAGTGTGTGTTCCTAATACAGTTTAGGAGAAAGCTTTTGCCTCTCTATCAGACCCATATCCTTTGCTTTACCTCTTGCTGATTTGCATTTGCCAATGCTTATTTACTCTATGCTGTTTTAAGATTCTACTGAATCTTTTGAACTTCTCTTGATGGGCGGTTCTGCAATTATTGATTACTGATTCTGAGCTTCATGCTCTATTTTCATTCTTGCTTCTCTTGAGCTCTTCATCGGTTCTAACTGACACTGCTTTCGCCCCATTCTTAAAATAGGAATTCTTTCCTTTATGGAACGGGCTGGATGCATTTTTTAATATGATCTGCTCTAACCATAATTTTTGTTATCAATTCTGTAATCTGATTGATATCTGACTACTAAATAAAAAAAATCTGAATTTACTAAAGTTTTAATATGAAAATATAACCCTTCAACACTACTTACAACTCTTATTAACTAAAATTTGGAATTGCATTTAAGATTTGCTTTGGATGATGAAATTGCTCTTTTGATCATAATAAGGTGACAAAGATCCATCACCTGAGAGGAGAAATCGGCGTGGGAATGGGTCCTGATCCTGTGAGTGATGATAATTGAAAGGTTGCACCATATTTACTCAAATTTTACCCAACTCCGCACTATCAAACCCAATGCCCATGAGGGCTTATATCGGCTTAGTTTATCTGTTATTCAGGGGGTGATTCTGAGTCAGGCGGAGCGGCATCCTTGGGTGGGATTCGACTCTTCCCAATTACAGCTGGCCAGGTACTTCCACACCCATGTTTCCTGCATATTAGAACACTGTACCTGATTTGTTAGCAGCAAACCCCAGCTGGTAAAAGTACTTTGACATTGAGCTGCAAAGGCCCGGTGTCCGGCACCCACCTGTAGGGTCAGGAGGAGCATGCAATACTCTCATCTGTTATCACCTAACAATTTTTCCCCAGGATATTCTTCCTTCTGACCGTCCTGGGGACAGCCAACTTGCTCTGATTGTCCAGTCAGGTATAGGTCAGCCACCTCCAACCCCAAAGGTGGTAAGTGTCGGTATACCTATTTTCATATATTTATGGTATGAGTGCAAAGTGTACAGACAGTGCACTTTCCTGTTTATGTTGCTGAAACTAACAATGCTGTCATTGGTATTGTCAGCGAGGTTTGTTTCGCTACCTTTCCTAAACCCTCTTCTAATGTTTCTCCCAAAGTCAAGCTTCTCTGTGCCTTGTTCGTACAGATACTGGGAGATTGCACCTTTATGAAAGCCTGTGGTGAACATTCTATTTTTACGGTTTTGACAGAAAGTTATTTTGAAACCCAGATCAAGAGAAGGTTTCTTGGCATAGCTATAGACTAGTCCATGTTTCAAGTAGGTGATCTGGAAGTAGATTAAGCAAATCAAATGATGATCAGATATACTGATTATACAACTGTGTTTCGTTTACCATGTATGGTCAGAAAATGGCTATTGTCACCCACCTACTGGGAGTCGATGCAGTGCTTAATTTCTAAAAGAATGAGTGCCGTTGCCCAATGCCCTGCTCAGAAGCACCCTACCTGCGCTATTAAATTTCAACACGTCAAATACCAAGGTTTCATAGTCTTTAATCCACTTCATATCTCTTTAATCCACTACCAGACATCCTCTTACCCTTTTCACTCTCCTGCCGGTTCCTGCTTTCATCATGTTTTTTGCATTTTTTTCTCCCCTCCTTTTTCCCCTTTGTGTTTTTTCTCACTCTTGCTCTAGTTTTTAAAAAAAAATTATTTTTATTCCTCATATATCACCAGAGGCGTCTGCAACTCTCAAAACCGCTCAATCGATCCATCCACCCTGCGGTCACTGCATTCGTCCAAGGTCCTGACACCATACAGGGCCTTCACCTCAATCGGTGCCATGGTGTAATCATTGGAATGTAACATCGGTTCCCAAAGAACTGCACCAATTTGAAAAGTCAGACCATATGCCTGCTGGACGGGACTTTTCTAAGCCCAAATCTAACTGCCGTACCCTAACAGCCGCCTTAATCCAATCTTCTACTTTCGGAGGTATGGGATTTTTCCATTTCACACAGATTTCTCTTCTGGCAATTAATATCAAATAGAAAAGCAGCCCTCTCTGTGGTCGCCTCAGAAGGTTGTTTGTTGCCTCGTTGACTCCGAAAAGAATGAGCAAAGGATTCAAACTAACCTCCACATCAAAAATATCTTTCAAGAGTAATTCTATTCCCTCCCAGTATTCTCTGCCCGGGGCATTGGGAGAAAATATGTATGTCATTGGCTTCCACATAACCACACCTATTACACTGAGGAGGAGGCTGGGGGGCAAACTTTGCAATTTTGAATGGTGTCCAGTAGAGTCGATTAATAGTGAAAAACTGATTCCTCTTCAAGTTGGCTGGTTTGACGATGGAGCACAGGATTATCCCAAACCGGTTTAAGATCTATCTCCTGATAAGCTCCACTCCGAACAAGGTGGGGGGTGGTAGCATCTTCTCCTCAGCCTCCAGAAACTTCTCATGCCACCTTGCAACCTCCTTACTCTTTGGTCTTGTGTCCTGGAGAAAAAACTCTAACTCCCAATCAGCCCTTATCTCATGTTTTGAGGCCACAAACCAAAAGGAGAGTTAGATAAATGTAAACTTAGACAGGTTATTTCTAGATTTCGCCTTTAAAACTTCCCATGGATGCAACCCCTCCTCTGTCATCAAGTCAGCCCAATATATGATATCCGCCCTCCTTAGTGGGAGACTTAAGCTATGCTTGAGGCATAATGGGGTACCTGGGGAATCCCAGATTGGGGCCAGATCTGAATAATATCCTAAACCCCACATTCTCCTGATCTTATACCAAACATTTAATGCAGATCTCAATACTTTTAGTCGGACTTTCTTAAAAAAACCTAAGTGCACCAAACTTATAAAGAAATCCCTCTGCACTTAACTCTCTCACCATGGCCCGAGGAGCTTCCCCCATGTGGAATCATCTGGTTTCCCCAGCAGCATCCGGACGTTCTTAAATTGAAACACTGCACAATACAAGTTAAAGTCAGGCCTCCCTTATCAAGCCTGCGTCTAAGTTTTTTCCAGGCCAACCTAGCGCCCTTATAGGCCCAGATAAAGCTGACAACCTTCCCCTGAATTTTGTCAATTCCTGATTTTGGGAACGCAAGGGGAATGGCATTAAAGAGGTAATTCAGTTTGGGGAGGATCACCATTTTTATCAAATTGACCCGCCCAAATATAGTTAACGGGAGATTTTTCCACCTGGCAAGTAGGAAATCGATTTCTTTAGCACCCTTTGTAAATTAATCTGGGTTATTTTGTCTACCTCGTCCACGATTAAAATCCCGAGATATCTAAAATTGGGGCTCTCTCTCCCACCCCAATTTCCAACATTCCAGCACATTACCTCAGGTATTTGCTGAGTATCCTGATAGGGCGCTAAATTCCGCTAGAAGGTGTTCTAATCTCGGAATGGTTGTAGCGGGGTCTGACGTATAGATCAATAAATTGTCAGCGTATAACGCAACTTTACTGCTATAAGAAGGAGAGCTAAAGGGGGCTATTGAAGCGTCTAATCTCAAAACGTGGGCCAGCTGTTCTATATATATATATATATTGAACAATAGGAGTGAGAGAGGGCAACCCTGCCGTGTCCCTCTACATATACTAAAACTGGGAGTCAATATACCATTTAGGAGGATCTTAGCCGATGCCCCCTCATACATCAACCGAAGTGTATATAAAAAACCTGTGCCAACCCCCATTGCACTCATAACCTCCCTGATAAACACCCAACACACTTGATCAAAGGCCTTGGCTGCATCCATAGCAACCAGGGCCAAGGGAGCAGAGCGTTTGATAGCAAGATCTATTGTGCCAATACATTTTTGAGTCTACTCCTGTATTTGACTCTTAGGAATGAAGCTTTTCTGGTCTGAGTGTATCAGCTGAGGAGCAAGCTTAGTTAATCTCCCCGCTAAAATACTCATAACATTTTTATAATCCGCATTTAGCAGGGAGATTGGTTGATAGGAATCCAGCCCTGCTGGGGTCCTTAGAGGGTTTCAAAATGAGAACTATTGTGGCCTCCTTCCAAGATTTAGGGATGCAACTCCCTGTCTATTTATTGAGTTGAACAGATTTTCCAAAATCAGAACCAGTTCCTCTATCAGTAGTTTATAGACTTCATTCGGGAGAGCATCCATACCCGCAGCCTTGCCATTCCTGCTCTTAGCCAGACTTAGACAGATCTCTTCCTTAGTTATGGGGGCCTCACGTGTCTCCCGACTCTCAATTGTTAGACTTGGCAGTTGTAACTTACTTAACCAAGCCTTAATGAGGTCTTGATTAGGGCAGATCTCCTCCTTATATAATGTAGAGAATAAAGACACGAGGCAGGCCTGCATATCTTCCAATTTATCTTGCCCTAGTGAAATGTCTCATGAGGAAAAATAAGTGCTGATCCCCAAAGATGAGTGTTGGTGGCCCCACTGGCAACCACTGGCTCAAATTAAGCACTGAACCGATGATCCTACCATGTAGTCTGGCTTTACAGGTCTCATCTATAAGATAGTTAGCTATAAGAGGACTTCTGTGAGTCAGTCCTGATTTCAATGTTATAGAAGACTAGTAGTTAATAGTATTGTGCAGTTTTGTTACAAAAATGTTTACAATACTCTCACACACAGAAACCAGCACATATTATTCTCCTAGTGGAGAGGTGTGGTGCAGCGGCCAGGGCAGCTGACTTCGGAGCACAGGGTTCATGGTTCAATCCCCGGCTCTGGCGGCAGCTCAGCTCAGCACCATGTGACTCTGGGCAATAGCTCACTTAATTTCCACTACGGCCCCCAGCGCCTTGAGACCCGTAAGGGTGAGTAGCTGCACTATATAAAAACGGACTTACATTTTTACTTACATAGATTAAATATCATGATAAAATAACAATAACCGAAAGGGCAGTACTAATTGACTTGGGTACCAACTGGCCATGAAGTACAGAGCTAAAACCATCATTAATAGTAGCAAACCCCATTGCGGATGATCTGTCAACAATTGTTACTTATGTGATGTACCACGCTTTTCATTTAAGAAGTTAAAACTAGTAAAAACTTGATCCACACAAGTGACTTTCCGGCTGCGCAAGGGGCCTCATAAATGAGGCCCCTTGTGCAGCCGGAACGTCACTTTTTGTGACGTTCCCTGGCGCAGAAGCCTGCATGATATTTATCAGGCAGCACTAAGCCACTTTTTTTGGCTTATTGCTGCCTGATAAATAGCGGTCCCTTTAATGCAGTTTTCTGCGTTCCCAGCAACATCCATGGCTTTTTGACACTGCCCTAGATTTACGAGAAATTGTAAATCTGAGGCAGCGCCAAAAACTTACGCCTCCCCAGAGGAGGCGTAAGGGAGGCACGACGAGGAAAAATATCTTTATTTCTCCTCGTTTTTCCTTTTTCTATGTGTCCTGCATTCTGCAGAACACATAGAAAGAGGAAAAAGCCCCTTGTGATTATTTTTGTACAGGAAGGTTTTCGTTCCTGTACAAAAATAATCACCCCCACAACGGAGGCACCCTTGCACCATGGTGCAAAGGTGCCTGCTTTGGTGCACGGCAGGACATTGTGTGCCGGCGCTGGGGAAAAGGACAGGAATGAGCTGTAGCTGATAGATACGGCACATTCCTGCCCTTTTCTTCTGCCGTAGGGCAGCGCAGCAGGAAGGCCTGTGGCTGCCCTACGGCAAAACCTCATAAATGAGGCCCTTGATATCTAAAGATGGCAGTCGGCCGTAGAACAGTGGTTCTTAACTTTTTGACACGTGGATCACCACTCAATCACTGTTGTAAGCCTGGGACCACAGACTAAGTAATTCCAACGATTTTATGCTCAAGACAATGCAATCAAAATGTATACATTAAACTAATACAGAAATGATGAGGTCTTTTATCTAATTCCAAAGAAAAAATGCACAACAAACAATTTGTTAATGGGAAGGATGGTACTTTTCGAAATTAGCTTTTTTTCTCCAAAAGACAAATCAATATGTCAGACTCTAGCATATCACTTTGTTTTTTTTGTTTTTTCTAAAGCATGCTGTCTTTTTGTTGGTGCATATCAGTGTTTCAATTAAGGCTCCTGTTTGTCCGCATTCTATTCTGTTTCCTGTACTTGCACTGCCCCTAGGAATCAAGCTAATTGTTACTGTCAAGTTTCAGATTCCTTCAAATTTACAGCGTTTTAAAATTTGAAATTTCAATCTTGATCTATAGACAATTAATCTGCTATTGTTTACTGTTATGGGCTGGTTTATGAAGAGAGTGTTTCACTTGAATTGTATGTCTTTATACAACATTTTATGAGTCTCTCACGCCGGAGTTCTACATTCCAAGGTAGTCAGTTAGTGGTGCCTGGGACAGTCATGAGAGATGTTGTGGGCTGTTCTTTCCATGTATAAATAAAGTTACACCGCTTTCTTCTCCTTCGAGTTTCACCATCTTTGACCACAGCAGTTTTTTAGGGCCACATGTATGCAACCATTTTGCATTCGCAAATGGCGTGACTCGCTAAATTTGACCACTTGAGAATGCAAAATAGCCTTTCAAGATGTATGACGGGCCCTGTAGTCATAATTTTAGGTAATCGCAATGTTTTGCGATTACCTAAAATTGCGAATGCAAATAGGGACTCGCAATCTGCGATTCTGTAAGCACATGTACCAAGCATTTTCTAAATGCAAACTGTGCATTTAGGAAATGCTATGACCATCGACTCCAAGCACAAAATGCATTTTTCAAAGTGCCATGTAGTGCACACATGCCCCTAGGGCATGTATGCGCTTCACATGTACACATTTTTTTAGGGGGGTGCTTCAGAGGGGCCATAGGCCCCCGGGCACCCTTGGTTTTGCATTACCTAATTTGCGATTATCAATGAGGTAATCGCAAATTAGCTAATCCAAACCATTCGCACCTTGAACGAATGGAGTAGTATTACCTAATAGTGATTACCTTATTGTGATTGTGAATCTTTAGGAATTCCTATTAGGTAATCGCTATATTCTTACATACCATTTTGCATTCCTTAAATAGCGATGACCTAAAATTCGTTATTTACGGAATGCAAAATGGATTTTTGATACACGTGGCCCTTTGTTTTCTAAACAGTCATAGACTTCCTAAGTAGCCGCTACGGACCCTCCAGAGGTCCACAAACTCCAGGTTAAGAATTGCTATCCTAAAAGTACAAGATGATTGCTGGTCATGAATGGCCACCAATCATGCAAGCACTTGTCTGTTTCAGAAAAAAACCTAGGGGCATATCATCAAGGAAACGCGATAAATATCGCATTTCTCGCTTTGCGCGATTTTGTTCAACGCCGCATATCGCAGGATTTAATTGCCGAGAGATCGAGTTATTACCAACGCATATCTCCACGGCGATAATAAATCCTGCGATAGCGGCAAATTCCGCGCACATCGCTGGAAATCCAGCATAAAAACGGCAGCGATAAGCTCATCCTTGGTGATAGGAAGATGTTGCCTCAGCGGTACAATCCACCTGCCATTATAAGTATGGCTAAGTCTGTTTCAAACCAGGCGTTACAAACCTGCGATAACCGCGGTTAGCGCGGTTTATCTTATCGCATCACGGGTTTGCTCGAGGCTTGCTAATATTGCTATGCCGTGTCTGCGTGGATTTACATGGAGGAATGGAAGGGAACGCCTACTTTGCATGTCATTAGCGATATTCATCGCTGACATGCAAAGTGGAGTAAAAAGGGCTGCTTACTCAAGGAAACACGTGTTAGCGTGTCCTTGATAATTGAGCGTATAGAAATTCACCGCTTTTCGGCCGAAAACGGCCGCTAAAGCGGCGGAATTCGGCTTGATAATATGCCCCTCAATTGCATACGTATTCCACCCTATGATAGTATAAGATCTATAAAGGGGAACTAATTAACTTGATCCACATAATGGTAGACTTTAAACAAATAGACAGCACTTAGCTTAGCTACTCTGTTAATAGATTTCTTAATGCACCCTACTCTTTTATTTTACTGCCCTTCGAAACATACCTTTATGCTGTTTCAGTTGTTCTGCAGCCTGCTGCTCTGGGCACGGATCGAATATATTTAATTAAGTGGTCACTAAGAGCTGGCCAGACACACAGGATGTGCTCAGTTGTCTCTTGGTGCTTCTCACGGAGACAACAGCATCTGTTTCCACTTGCAATACCCTTGCATGCTACAGATGGTAAAAATTTAGGAACTGTGTTCAAGTTGCCATGTAGGTAAACAGGGTCACCATCAGGACAGATGGTTTTGAGAAATTGTGCATATTTGGTGAAAACAGTCAATAGAAAGTGGTGGGGATAGTCAAATCTCAATACAAATAGAACAGGTCTGTTGTGGTTCATAAGGAAACAATATAGTCAGTACCAAATGAAACAACTGGCTGCCTTGGTTCAGAGGAGGCAGGAAATGTAATATTCTGGGTAAACAAAAGCATAAGGCCACAATTACAGCATTCGACAGTGTCTCATCTGCGGATGTGAGATTTGACAAAAAACTTTAAACCTCTTTTTATTGACTTGTTTCAGCAAATATGCACAAACTTTCTGTCCTGGTGATGACCCTGTAACCATTCAAAGTTTTGAAACGCTGACTTAACCAAGTAAACTAGGGATAACATTTGTTTATGTCGTAATTGATAATCTTTCTAAAATGGGGCTTTAAAGGTTTGGAACATTGTACACGTGCGACTTTTACAATACCTTCCTGTTACACGCTTCTTGTAGCTACACTAATATTCACTTAGGTTGATAAGATTTCTGAACACTTTCTGTCTTATATTGATTGTTTCTTGTTAGAACAATATTTAAATCTACCATTCTTTTTTTGGACTGCTGTTTGAATAGCTATTTTACATACTCTATTGGTTTTTCATAATAATCATATTAAGAAAGGATTTCTTCAGGCACTAGTTAACAAAATAAAAAACTTCTATAAAATTGAATGTAGCAATGGTGCAACAGGATTTCTCCTGTCTTAACTAACTTAAGATCAGACTAGTGGAATCACGGTTGCTAATACTTCACATTACTAAAGTTCCATTTTGGTTTAGTCTGTAGCTCTCTTTTCTTTATAAATCTATTGTGACTCACCAGCTTCAGAGAGATACTCCTCACTCAAGAGTAGTGATGAAAGGACACAGGGAATTGAGATGCAGGAACTGAGGGAAAGTTCCAGGGTCCAAAATCCTAAAGTAACCATACCCAAAAATGGGAAGTGCATGACACGTCATTCCGACAACAATCACATTCTGCTGCCTAAGAAATCTGCATGGAGGATTGTATTTGAGCTGCGTGAGAAATCCCCCTCCAGAAGGAAGTACTGCATTTGAGCATGAATTATATGCACTCACACCTACCAAAGCTCCTACAACATTATCAATGTAAAGGCATTTACTCGAACTTCAGCTGTGAAGAACACCATAGTGTTCAGTGGTAGCTGATAGGGAACGGTGGGAGGGGCGGGGAGGAGGGTTTAGAAGAATAGAAAAAAAAACGTACCTGCTCGTCGCCGGTCACCAGTCACTGCCTCTCCTCCGTTCTCGCTGTTCTCCTGGCAGCACCCAGGCTCCCAGACTCTCCTAGGCAATCAGAACGCTGCTGTCACCAGCATGACAGCAGCGTTGTGATTGGTCTGAACGCCGTGGTCCAGCGCTCAGACAAGGAGTGGGAGCCTGAGCCTGTTCTCCACCCAGGCTGTGCAATACATCCGGGTGGAGAACATGCTAAGTGCGCAAGATGGTTTGGCTGGCCCAAGATGGCCTGCCAAACCGTCATGCTCACTTATGGTGCACATTATACCACTCCTCCTCCCTCTGACATGGTGAGCCCGCTCCGCCCCGCCCCACCCTAACCTGGCTCCAAGCTCCACTAGTAAGAAAATGGTAATAATGTTCTGTGATTACCATTTCATTTTTCCTTTGCACTGCTCCGAGAGCAGTGGGGCGGCGCTCCTCCACCTTAGTGGAGGAGCTGCCACTGATCGGGTTCAGGACACTGAGAGCTCATTTACAATTATTTGGCACAGGGCAGTGCCGCAAGTCTTTTTGCTGCGCTGCCCTATGCCACAACAAAAGGGCAGGAATGCACCATATTTACGAGATACAGTGCCTTCCTGTCCTTTCAGCCAGCGCACAATTTGGTGCCTAGCGCCAACGCATGCCACCTTGCACCATGGTGCAAGGGTGCTTCTTTTGTAGACAGGATTGGGTTTGTAGGGAGAGACACCTTCCTGTACAGAAACAATCCATGGAGGCATTTTCCCCTTTCTATGTCTGATGTAGAATGCAGCACACATGGCAAGAGGAAAAAGCGATGAGAAATAAAGATGTTTCTCCACGTTACGCCTGCCCTGGGGTGGCGTACAGTTTTGACGCATTTCCAGGTTTACACATCCTTGTAAATCTGGGACTGCGTCAAAACCTATGGCTGTTGAATGAGAACATCCACTGCAACGCCCATGGAATGCCTCCCTGATGCAGTGTAAGACAGCACAGCTACTTGTGCTGCGTTGCCCTAGACCGTATCTACGGGACTATGGAAAGCCACGCAAAGTCGCTTTGTGTGGCCTCGTAGATATCGGTCTACACTCTGTGCCGCCAGAGCATCATAAAATGGGACGCACCGGTGGCACAAGGGGCTTGAAAATAAGCCCCTGAGTGCCTCGAGCCATATTACAGAATACGGCGCCCTCTCTTGTTTGTGCCGGGTGCACCTGTCTAAAGGTGTGCCCTATGCCAACAAGGACAGTGCACAGTATTATATTGAATGCGCTGCCCTCAGGGCAGCCATAAAGTTGTGCTGCCCTGGGGGCAGCGCATTCAAGTGAAATACGGAGCAGCTTTGAAGCAACCGCCCCGTGTTTTACTGTGCAGGCGGCAACCCGCCTGCACTTTTAAGGGGGATTAGAGATCTCCTTGCAGGCGCGTGCAGTGAGTGACTGCACCCGCCTGCAAAAGGATGTCTGGGGGGGTCCATAGGACCCCCTTTCCCCCTTCCAGAGGGCAGCTATCAGGGGACGCACTGATAGTGCGCCACTTTTTAGGTGACGCACTGTAAGAGCGCCTTCTGACAGCTTCTTTGCCTCTGCGCCCAAATCTATAATAAAACGCCGGCGCAAAGGCAAATGAGGGAACACCCTCTGGTGACAGCGCTGGCACTATATGTGCGCAAGCGCTATCTGTATTACAGAAAGGGCCGCACAAGCGTCTGCGACCCTTTCTGTAATACAAAAGTGCCCCGGGGGTGCACTTTCCACAATACGGGCCCTGGTGTCTTTCCCGACATTTTTAGCTCAGAAAGTCTCCCTCCACTGCAGAGTTTCAACACATTTTACCTTTGACCAATTTATAGATTCACTCATCCAGGAACCTCTGCGTAGACAAGTTTCCCCATCAAAGTCTTTGCAGCTTCAGTTTGGGCAAACACCGACACATCATCTGCCATGATCTCCTTCATGCAAGCAGGAAACAAATTGACACCATGATACCTCGCCTCACTGTCTCCCTTCTCAGTTTATGCATTTTCTGCCATCTAGTGATACCATGCTCAGATCTGGAAATATCAGAATCCAATTTCCTTGATGGAGGTGCTCCTTCTTTACTGCTGTTGATCTTAACATTATCTTGTGTGTATCAGCTCCTTCTAGTGTTACCAGAATTATACCACTCGATAAGTTCACTCTTAGTCAGAATTCTTGTGCTTCTGCAGCTTGGTGAGAAAGTCATCAGCATCACAGAAAAGCTCTTGAGGGAAAAGCAATTCAAAGAGTTTCACGAGGTCCCACATGTCATCAGCTGGTGGCCAACCCAACATACTACAGGTCTTAGATCGGCAGAGAATATCCAAATGCTCCACTTGGTTCTACACGCAGACAACTGAGTTCAAGGCGCACACAATGACATAGGGAGGATTTCAAGGATTTGTTTCAAGGGTGGGATACCATAAATTCTATTTTCTCAATCCTGCCCTCGGGGGGTGGGGGTGATCTTTTCAGTGTCCAACAGTTGTGATCAGTCGTGAATCAACATGCTGCAGTTTTACCTCAAAAGACATCATCTTCTACTCCCTATTATCCAACCTGGCAAGTACCTGCTCTGTAGAGCTCTGGATGTGCACCCCCTTGGTCATGCTAGATTTGAGGTTGTTCATCCACACAGGAGTTATATCTGAAGTGTCTCCCTTCATTTTCTTCAATGGCAAGACTTGGGCCCAACTGTGCCTTTTTATGTTTTCCCCATGACTCCAGTGAGACTAGCGCTCCTCTTTCTCATGTCTTATTTCATGGCGACAGTGCAGGTCAGTAACATGCTCTAAAAAAAGATGGGACAAAGTATCACCAACGCCATTAGTTTGCCATTCTCTTAAACATTAAATATACAATGTGTCGCTATGTAAGGAAAATCTCTAAATCTACTTGTTAGGTTACACCCTCATGCCACATCAAAAGACCTTACAGGACTTTCAAGCCTTCCTTCAGCCGCCAAGCAAATTTTCCCTGTCTCCAGCCTCACAGAGAAGTACAGGCATCCACTACGGTCCTTGGACACTGTGTTACCCAGAGCCCTTCTCTCTCACTGCTTGAGGCCTCAGGCACCTTTGTATAGTAAGTCTGCCACGGCCATATTTGCTTAAATTGGAACACGGAGTGCCAAAGTCCCTCATTTAACCCTACAGCTCCACGGTAAGTCAGTCTCTGCAGCTCCCTTGCGTTGGCACGCGGGTCTTAAGTGTTTTGTATAGCTAGCAAATCTTTGATATCTCTCTCTCAGAAGGGGTGAGGAAGCCATCATGGAAGAGGTTGCTCGTAGAGCTCAGAGAGATGCCAACATTTTCACTTCCACGTTAGTCATGTCCCCTATAATTGTTTCAAGGAGGTGACATGAGTTAGCCCCCCCCAGCACTGCCCCACGTAGGTATCAATCAAAGCCATTTGTAGAGTGCACGGCTACCTCAATTGAGGTGTCCCGGCGCTAAAAGCGAGACTGAAGAAAAGACCAGCCAACTAGACTACGCCTGACTAAAGAGACAAGTTTTTAAGTTATTCCTGAATCACCGGTCTGTCTCTTCCAAGCGTAGATGGATAAGCAGAGCTTTCCAGAGCTTAGCCGTCCTTACCGAGAAGGCCTTGCCACCTTGTCGAGTTTTGGCATATCTTGGAATGTGGAGGAGTAGTAGATGAGTAGTTCTCTGGGTATGCTCCTGTTGGTATAAGCGGAGCCTCTTTTTAAGGTAATGTGTCCCTGTGCCTCTTAAGCAGGGCTGGACTGGGAACCAAAACCGGCCCTGGCAAAGAGCTCGGCCGGCCCCCCGGGGGGGTTGGGGGTGCGGCCCAGGTCTTTGCCATGGCAGGTTTCGGACAATTTGTTACAGCGGCCCCTGTAACAAAAACGGCCCCCAGGGGCCCAAAATCGGCCCCCACCCTGGCAGCCAACCGGGGAAATGCCCGGTGCCTCCTATGGCCAGTCCGGTCCTGCTCTTAAGGCTCTGAAGGCAAAAGTCAGGGCCTAGAACTCTGTCCTCTTGGCCACAGGGAGACAGTGAAGCTGCCTCAGATGAGGGGAAATATGGTGATGGAAAGGGACCCATCGAATGATCCTCGCCGCCCCATTCTGAATTATCTGCAGTCTGTGAATCAGATAAGCTGGAAGACCCAAGAATAGGCTGTTGGCATAGTCCAAATGCGAGGTCACCAGTGCGTGGACAATGATCTTGCGCTCTCCTCCGGGAGGTATGGGAGAGATATTAATCTCACTAGGACACAGTGAGTGACATTTGTGCTGTTTCAGGAATGCTGACACCCCACCCCCTTCCTGTGTAGTAGACCGTGGCAGTCCCTAACCCAGGCTTAGGATAAGGGAGTGGCAGCATTCTTACAGCATGGTAGAGAAGAGAGAAGGATTCATGGCTGAGAAATGACTAAGGACTCATTTCACCTTGAAGCTCCACCCCTATTCCAATGCAGAAACTCAATTGGTCAAAACAAACGTGACCTCAAGTGAAGTGGGCAGAACTCCTGCAGAGAAGTGTCATGGAGGGAGGGGAAGGAGAAACTCATAACAAAAACAGAAGTGTGAAGCATATTCACCCCTGCCCTCTGTGAGCCCTCCGGCCAGTACCTAACGGAGTGGTAACAAAGAGTCCCAATCAAAGAGGAAGAAAAGAAAGAAAAGTGCATGACTACAGTGGAACCTACTAGTATGTGCGAATGGAGGTGAAAGAGTCCCCGCTCCACTTGACTGAACAAGTAACAAAATGCCACTCGAGAAGGCCCTAAACCGAAATGCGGGGGTGTCCCCTGGATAGTTCACTGAGGAACACAACTCCTTGATGCAGACACTATAGATTGTATAGCTGAGCTATATCTCGGATTGCTGGTTGGGGAAGGGGAATGAAACCAAACCCGAACATATTTCAAAAGATTGTAAGAGATAGATCAGTGAGGAAAGGGAAGAAAACACAAACACTGTGGGTCCCAAAACGGGCATTCGTAATAGCGGAGCGGGACCATGAGTCCGGGTCCAAGTGGAACAAGCAGTTTGGGGAAAATGAAATTCAAGGCAGGGTTCTCGACTATAAGGCTGAGTCATGAGAAGGGCAGCCCACTACTGCAGGGGTGTACACACTGCCTTCATCCCTGGGGTACCAACATCAGCCAAAATGGACAACTTTAACACTTAACCTGCCATCCTAAAAGACGGAAAAGAGGTTCCCATACCTCACACACTGGAGCAGGCTGGTTCCCACTGGCCCGGCCCCCAAGTACTATCGCCCTCCTGGCACCCTGTCTTCTTTTATAGTGATAACTGAAGATTATACATAATCAGCTCTTGGCTGTTTGCAGTTTTTACAATTTAATACGTTCAATTTAATAAGTCCGATTCAGACTTAGGGGTCGATTCCGATTCGGGCCGGAAAACGTACCGACCGACTCGGTTCGGGAATATATTCCGACCGACACGTACCGGTGCTGACCGACCCGCCTAGTACGATGAAATGCGTGCAAATTACAACCGACTCGTACGGAACACAACCCGAACGACCGAACCGCGCGGAAAACAGCTATCCGGCCGGAAAACCACGCGAATCGAACTGACCGACACGCACCAGGAATGAACCCGAACGAAACGTACCCGCGAACTCCGACCCGCGCAGTACGATGCAATGCGTGGAAAACACGACCGAGTCGCACGGAGTCCAAGCCGTACGACCGACACGCATACAGAACAGCGAGCCGAAGCAACCCAATACTCCGCGACCGACGCGTACGCCGCACATGAAACACAGCACAAACACAGCGTGAACGACTCGCAGAAGCTCACACGAGACAACTGCAGCGTCCGACTCGGTCAGAAGAACGTCTCCTACATGCACAAAAAGTACAAAGGGAAAATTACAAAAAAAAGGGCCAAACAAGCAATTACAAAGCCAATAAATACTGGGGGGTGAAACAGGGAACAAAGACACACCCACAGCTCCACCCATATAAAGGCCACAAATCCCTACCATGATCCTTTGCAAATTCAACTGACCTGCCAGCACAGAACACCATCAGACAGCAACCACAGACACACTCACAACTCATCCATCACACAAGCCACACACCATCAGCACCCCAACAAATAGCACCCTCACATACACCCAGCAAAACCTACACTCACACACCCTCACCTGCACACCCACACACACATCAATCACCACCACCACCCATCACCATGCCCCCAAAGAAGAATCCAAAGTTCCTAGACAGTGAATTGGAAGTCCTGGTAGATGAGATCCTCCGGGTAGAGCCACAGCTGTTTGGTACATTGGTCCAACAGACCCCCAGGTCGCAGAAAACCAAGATGTGGGAGAGGATCGTCGACAGGGTGAACGCACAATCACCATGTCTGCGCACAAAGGAAGACATCCAGAACAGGTGGTATGACGTGCGCAGGAGGGTCAAGGACCTACTAAAGAAGGATTACGCCTTGAGCCAACACACCAGCAGTGGCCCTCCTGCCAAACCAGTATACCTCAGGCCCTGGGAGGAGAAGGTGCAGGCCATCCTACCACCAGTCAGCGTATATGGACTATCAAACATCCCAGAGCCTGGTGAGTACACAGCCAATATACCTAATATCGTGTGACAATACACACACATCACTGTCAAGGGGATAGTCAAACTATGCACCCTTAGCAAATTTACAGCAACCAAAACAGAATCATCCCAAGATGTGTATGTCAGTCAGATAAACACAATACATGCCATTTCATAGTGATATGGAACTGGGTCATGACATGTACAAACCCAACAACAAATAGAGCTAGGCAGTAGCACAAATCTAACCAACAAACACAGTCAGATATGTAGCCACCACTAGAACACCACCTCACAGGGAAGCTCACTGAAAGGAAGGAATTCTGTGTATGCTGGTCAAGTCAGTGTAGCCAATAGCATGATGGGAGTTGCAGTCACAGATATTGCTCAACCTCACAATTCGCCCATCAACACCACTCTGAACCATGCTCACATCACAGGGAGTGGAAAACAACTGACAAGCTGGCTGACACTGGCTACTGCTGTGGGGAGAACAAGGCCCTGCTGTGAACTGGGCACCAACAAACAACAGGACCACACTGTCAGCCATCTTGCAATTGCTGTCACACTCACACACAGTGAAGTCCACTCAAAAGGAAGGAAGTATGGGCATGCTGGGAAGGGGGGTGTAGGCAATAGCATGATGGGAGTGGTAGTCACAGATATTGCACACCCTCACAATTGGCCCATCAACACCACTCTGAACCATGCTCACATCACAGGGAGTGGAAAACAACTGACAAGATGGCTGACACTGGCTACTGCTGTGGGGAGCACAAGGCCCTGCTGGAAACTGTGCACCAACCAACAGCAGGACACCACTGACTGACATCCTGAAAGCAAACTTGCACTCCCTGCAATGGAAGCACGTTCCATGGTGGGATATCTGGCTGGGTGGGAAGGAGGACTGACAGCTCTGACCATAGTTACCAGCAGCTTTCCTCACACACACCCTTAACACAAACCACACACAACTCACCTGGGAGAATGCATTGCCACACACTCTAATTAAATATCCCACAACGAACCACCACCCTGGGTAATGCTGTGTGAAGCACAGGGACACTTTTGGGACTTGTAGCCAAACCAACGCCAGGACAACACTGTCAGCCATCCTGTCAGCACAGGCACACTACCCCACAGGGAAGCAGAGTCAAAAGGAAGAAAGTATGGGCATGCTGGGAAGGCGGGTGTAGGCAATAGCATGATGGGAGTGGTAGTCACAGCTCAACATCCCCCACCCACATGGCCCAGCATGCTCACACTGAAGCATGCACACCTCACAGGGAGTGAAAAGCCACTTCTAAGATGGCTGACACTGGTGCTCTGTTGTGGGGAGCACAAGGCCCTGCTGGGAACTGGGCACCAACAAACAACAGGACACCACTGCCAGCCATCTTGCCATTGCTGTCACACTCACACACAGTGAAGTCCACTCAAAAGGAAGGAAGTCTGGGCATGCTGGGAAGGGGGGTGTAGGCAATAGCATGATGGGAGTGGTAGTCACAGATATTGGTCACCCTCACAATTGGCCCATCAACACCACTCTGAACCATGCTCACATCACAGGGAGTGGAAAACAACTGACAAGATGGCTGACACTGGCTACTGCTGTTGGGAGCACAAGGCCCTGCTGGGAACTGTGCACCAACCAACAGCAGGACACCACTGTCTGACATCCTGAAAGCAAACGTGCACTCCCTGCAATAGAAGCACGTTCCATGGTGGGATATCTGGCTGGGTGGGAAGGAGGACTGACACCTCAGACCATATTCACAAGCAGCTTTTCACCCCCCCTTAACACAAACTTCACACAACTCACCTGGGAGAATGCAATGCCTCACACTCCAATTAAATATCCCACAAAGAAGCACCACCCTGGGTTATGCTGTGTGAAGCACAGGGACACTCTTGGGACTTGCAGCCAAACTAACGCCAGGACAACACTGTCGGCCATCTTGCCATTGCTGTCACACTCACACACAGTGAAGTCCACTCAAAAGGAAGGAAGTATGGGCATGCTGGGAAGGGGGGTGTAGGCAATAGCATGATGGGAGTGGTAGTCACAGCTCAACATCCCCCACCCACATGGCCCAGCAAGCTCACACTGAAGCATGCACACCAACCAGGGAGTGAAAAGCCACTTCAAAAATGTCTGACACTGGTGCTCTGTTGTGGGGAGCACAAGGCCCTGCTGGGAACTGGGCACCAACAAACAACAGGACACCACTGTCAGCCATCTTGCCATTGCTGTCACACTCGCACACAGTGAAGTCCACTCAAAGGGAAGGAAGTCTGGGCATTCTGGGAAGGGGGGTGTAGGTAATAGCATGATGGGAGTGGTAGTAACAGCTCAACAACCCCCACCCACATGGCCCAGCAAGCTCACACTGAAGCATGCACACCAACCAGGGAGTGAAAAGCCACTTCAAAGATGTCTGACAATGGTGCTCTGTTGTAGGGAGCACAAGGCCATGCTGGGAACTGGGCACCAACCAACAGCAGGACACCACTGACTGACATCCTCAGAGTCAACCTGAACCCACTGCAAGGGTGGTATGCTTCATGGTGGGATAACTGGGCTGGGGGAGAAGGAGGGCCGGATGTCCACCAAATACAACCAATGCTGTCCATGTACACACCTCAACATTCACATTGAAATGCTTCAAGTTTGCAGGACAATGTGCCACACCAATATCAACCCCTGACTGTGACAACTTAGGACAATGCAATGTACAGGCCTGCATCCAGAGGTACAGTCACAACTGTCAGGTGTGTGAACCATTGATGCCTGCAGAAACATAACATACAGTGTGTGTGTCTCCCAAAACAGGTGATGATGGGGACACAGCAGCAGACAATGAGGAGTCCCTGTCCCAGGCTCCGGGGGACACTGAGCTCACTGGTGTGGAACAGCCTCTGCCCACCTCGGATGGCGAAGACCTACCTGGCACCTCCGGTGTGAGTCATCATGCAGCACCAGCAGGACCACCATCTGCACCCCCTGCACCCACCCCTCCAACAACTGCCAACACACAGACCACCCCCGCCGACACTGACAGACCAAGGACCAACAATAACAACAGCACAGTGACCCCGGACCAACGTGGAGCAACGGACAACAACACCAGTGACAACCCCCAAGGGGGCCTAGGGTCACCTGTGCGTGCCACTGCAGGTTCCGCACGTGGCGCCAGGGGTGGTGGGAGGGGTGGTAGACATAGGTCGCTGTTTGCAGAGGGGTCTGGACTGCATGATGACCCACAACTGGCACGCATTGCTGATGCATACCAGAATAGCACTGGAGAGATCAGACAGGTAGTGGGGATCCTCAAGGACATTCAACAACAGCAGGCTGCCCATCATGCCCGCTTGGACTCACATATGTCACGTGTGGACTCACACATGTCACGTGTGGACTCACACATGTCCCGTATGGAGACACACATGTCCCGTGTGAAGACACACATGGCTGGCATGGAGTCCAAGTGGGACACATTGCAAGAACTGACAGCGGTGCATAGGGACATATTGACATGCCTCTGCCAGTTTAGCACCAACATGGCCACACCTCCCTGTGTGCCCACAACATCTGGTGCCGCAACAACTGCAACTGCCACAGGGAGGGAGGATGACTCTGGCGGAGAGTCCCCTGCACCGCAGCAGCCTGCATTCGAGGGTCCCCCCAAAGAAGAGGGGTCGTCCGAGGAAGGACAACTGAGAGGCCGATGGCCATGTACATCCCCCAGGAACCCAACATCTGTTCTGGAAATCCACCTTTGTGTGCAAACTGTTCACCCTGTCGCATGCAACCCAACTCTCTCACATGACATGGGGAGTTTAAGTTGGACCAATGTATCAGATGACTGTTGACTTTACTCAGGACATTTCTGCTACCAAGACTTCCAACTCATCTGGGAACTTTGGATTACAATCCCAATGTACAGCACCCACCATCCTGTGCACTATCCTCACACATGTATGTAAATAAACTCACTAATACACCATACTTGCCTCTGTTGTGATTCCAACGTGGTTTCTGTCATGGAGATGATGAGCTGCTAAATGACACTGTGCATGCTAACTGCTACAGCAAGTACAACACCGTCATGTGAGTCATGGCGACGTGACACATATGAGGCAGACACACCACTAGGGCTACACAACACATACACACCAGGGCCATCTGACTCATCGCCTACACTGATGTTGCCAGGAAATACAGTGCAATGCACAGACACCACACCTACTCACAGTCTGTGTTAACTAGCCCACTGGTGCAGTAAGCAAATGTCAGTCAGATGTGTGACCACAGACAACGCACATCCCAAAGTGAAGCACAGGTTTATTACACATTTGCAACATGTTGTTTCCACTACATATGCAAGGTAATCCCACGTGGCAGTGGCCACACAGTCAACAAGTGTAGAAGAAAGGAAGTCCAGGGGTGTGGGGCACATCACCTGTAGGGAAACAACAGCTCCATCCTGGAAGTTGAATCACGGTGTCGGGGGATCACAGTTGACCAAACAACTCAGAAAGTACCCTGTGAAGGACAGAAATGACACACAGTCAAAAGCACTAAAGAACAGGACAGAACTGCAATACTCATGCCCAATACATGTCACAAGATACCTACACAAAACCAAGTTAGCATGTCATCACTGCTGTGGAGTACAGACTACCTGTAAGGACACATCGCTGCACGCATACAGTCAAGTAGCACATGGACACACTCAAACAGCACCAGAGCACCACCAACACATATCACGAAAACTCACATCATTGTCATGACATCTCCGGATACTCACATTCAGCTGAAGAAGTTGGTGATGAGCTGTGTGCGGACATCACCCTCATCATCATCACCATCACTGGCATCGTGGCCCAGGCCAGGATCCTCCACAGGTGGCGGATGTTGGTCATCATCATCCAGGATGAGAGGCAACTCCTTCCGCACTGCCAGGTTGTGTAGCATGCAGCAGACGATGACAATCTTGCACACCTTTGCTGGGGCATATGGGAGGGCCCCTCCTGTCTTGTCCAGGCAGCGGAAGCGGCTCTTCAGGAGACCAAATGTCCGCTCAATCACTCTCCTGGTCCGACCATGTGCCTCATTGTAGCGCATCTGGGCTGGTGTCACAGGGTTCCTGAGGGGCGTCAGCAACCACACCATGTTGGGGTATCCGGAGTCACCTACATACAGACAATTGCACATTAGCTGAGTTGGAAAAGAGGGTGGAATACTACATTGCAGAACACACACAATGGTACAAAGTCAGTACACACCGACAAGCCAGGCACGCTGGTTCCGCATCTGTGACATCATCCTCGGGATGCGACTACTCCTCATCACGTAGGCATCGTGTGCAGAACCGGGGAAACGGGCACACACGTGTGAGATGCTCATATCTGCAAGACATACCACCAGTGCATTGACCGAATGGTAATGTTTGCGGTTCCTGTATGCCTGCTCATGTGCCTGTGGTGGTACCAAAGCCACATGTGTCCCATCAATGGAGCCAATGACATGCAGCATCCTCCCCAGGGCATAGAAGTCACTCTTCACGTCAGTGAGTTGTTGAAGTTTAGGGAAATAGATGTACTGGTTCAGGTATCTCAACATAGCCTCCAAAACATCACGGAGCACACGGCTGAACATGGTCTGTGACATCCCACCAGCAGATGCCACAGTGTGTTGAAAGGTACCGGTGGCAAAGAAGTGTAGGGCTGCCATCACCTTCACCTTGGGGGTCAGCGCTGTAGGGTATGTCCGTCCAGGTTGCAAATGTGGGGCCAACCGCACCGTCAATTCCTCAATCAGTGGCCTGGTGAAGCGGTACCGTCGGATGCAGTCCCGTTCAACCATCGTTGCAAGGTCAGGGAATGGTCGATGGACAGCTGGTGCCCTGCAGTGCATAGGTGAAGAAAGAAAAGATTGTCAGTCACCCCACATATGTGGCATAGACCAGACTCAATATCACATAATACATCATTACGAGACACAAGTACATGATGTGTGTGCCGTTCCGTAAGGACATGTATGGCACCTACATGGCCAACATCTAACATCACAGTTCAACATGTGTCCTCAACAAGTCCCAGCTTGTGCTATGGGATATCATTAGGCTGTGTCACAGTACCCATGTACTGCTGTCACGTTCCAAACTAACACCACAGTGACATGTGAGGACAGATGTGCCCCAGGCATCACAGCTCATCGACAGGTAGATTCCCAGGGACCCTGTATTGCCACATGGACACTGGCATGACATGGTGCATCATGAATACACCACAGCAAAACAACAATGACCCCCACAGGTAGTGGTCCCTGTTGCCTCGGCAGGACAGACTTGGACGTCTGTGACACACACACGCACAACATCAAAGTCCATGCACAAACAACGTGGATGTGGAGACTGTCTCCCATTGTGCACATGGAATCAGAGACATTGTAAACACAACATGCACACAGACTGTGGAGGGCCATCACTATTGTGGCAATGGGTCACCCTGGGACGTACATACCGTCCCACATGGGACTCAGGGGGTATGTGACATGACATACACATACACAACCGTGAAATGTGACCATGCCACATGCTCAGAAATGAACAGTTGCACATCACAGTGGTCATGTGCACGACACACCAAGGATTCTGTCCCCATGAACACGTGCACAGCCTGGGAGTGGCTACCCCCAAGTGCCACCCACAAAACAACATGTTGACCCCCATACACGGAATAGGTAATGCAGCCTTACATGCCTTAGGATACAGTGTGGACAGGCTGTGGTGTTGTAGGTGTGCCCCTCACTCCCTGGGAAGTATATGTGGCTGGCATACGTTCACCTGTGACAGGCATGGTGACATATGCCAGTGACTTGTACAGGGACGCGTTGTACAGCAATGGACCGATCTGTGCGCACGCATTGGCCATTGCATATGATGTGACCGGGTACGCGTTGTACAGCAATGGACCGATCTGTGCGCACGCATTGGCCATTGTATATGATGTGACCGGGTACGCGTTGTACAGCAATGGACCGATCTGTGCGCATGCATTGGCCATTGCATATGATGTGACCGAGTGCAGCGTTGTACAGCAATGGACCGATCTGTGCGCACGCATTGGCCATTGCATATGATGTGACCGGGTACACGTTGTACAGCAATGGACCGATCGGTGCGCACGCATTGGCCATTGCATATGATGTGACCGGGTACGCGTCGTACAGCAATGGACCGATCTGTGCGCACGCATTGGCCATTGCATATGATGTGGCGGAGTACGCATTGTCATCCGATGTACGCGTTGTACAGCAATGGACCGATCGGTGCGCACGCATTGGCCATTGCATATGATGTGACCGGGTACAGCGTTGTACAGCAATGGACCGATCGGTGCGCACGCATTGGCCATTGCATATGATGTGACCGGAGTGCGCGTTGTACAGCAATGGACCGATCGGTGCGCACGCATTGGCCATTGCATATGATGTGGACAGATATACGCGTTGTACAGCAATGGACCGATCGGTGCGCATGCATTGGCTATGGCCTGGCATGGCAACGGACGCGTTTTCAAACCTTCAACGAATCTGATGCTGTGAATTCAGTTGGCCACCCACAACAATGTTGCAAATTCATGGGTCTCATGAAGTTGAACTTTTGAAGGATGCTGTGGGCGTGTGTAAGTGGTGCAATTCCATGGATTGGCCAGATTCAGAAGATGCAAACGACTTGGACCTATCACTTTGGACACATGGGACAGTATCTGCCTCAGCAGCACACATATTATGCTGGCTGTTCCCCTGAGAGCTCACTTGCCTGCACTACATGCTCCAGGACGACATCTGCCACCCCCACTGCTGCTGTATCTGCATCCTCTGGATCCTGCAATAGCACGTACTGTGGAGAGAGCCCCAGCCTTCAGCACTGAGGAGAACCAGGCCCTGCTGGACAGCCTCCTTCCACAGTACAGCAAGCTGTATGGGAAACCAGGGGAGCAGGTGAGTGTGCTGTCCACTGCCTTACTAAATGTGCATGTTGTCTGACTAGCAAGACCTACAGTCTGCACACCACTGGCTAGCAGGCTCACTGAGTAGTTGTCGCCCCCATAGTGTGTAGTTACATGCACTGAACAGGTATAGTGCAGTAACAGTGCATTTAAACGAGGTTTTACTTCCCAGGCAATGATACCATGTAGTAACTGCTGGCAGACTGTTCATAGCCATCGTTGCACTGCCTGTGTACATCATGTGCCCCTGTGATTGAGACATGTATATCCAAATGTGTGATGCATGGAAATGTTGCATGTGTAGTAATGGGCTTTTGACTTTGTCATCCTCACAGGTTGATGCCCACCAGAAGCAGAAGATATGGCTGACCATCGTCCGGGCAGTGAGATCCGTGGGGGCCTACAACTGCCAGAAGAGGTGGCAGGACCTTCGGGGCTGGACCCGGAGGATCGCAAGGGTCCAGCTGAAGTTGTCGCCTCCTCGCAGGAGGGGCGGACACCGGACCCTGACCCCCCACATGCTCAGGATCCTGGCGGTGGTCTTCCCTGATCTGGATGGGCAGCTGAAGGCCAGACAGCAGCAAGGAGGGGTTGAGTCCATGACTGCACTGTGAACTTTGTCTGACATGCTATGTGCCCTCCTCTGGCCTGGTTAAACTTCATCAGTACATCAGCCATGTGGTCCAGGACCCATGTCCCTCAATTGTGCACTGCTCACTCCTCATCTGATACCCAGGTGTAGCCCTTGCAGTCATGAAATTGAGTCACTTGGGTACTGTGTCCTTGCATTTTGCTTAGCTCAAGGTGGGGGACAGCATTTGTTCCCGTAACTCTGTGGTGGGCTTCATGGGTGGGTCCATTGCTTACACAATGCCTGAGTTCTGACATGTAATCTGCGTGTTACTTTGATATGTGGTCCAATTGCTGTTCTGATTTACCACATGTGCCTGGGGTATTTGGCACACACCCATGCTGCGGGTGGGAACAATGTTTGGGCCTCAGGAGTATGTATATCAAGTGTGTCACACATACTTAGCCACCTGGCTACTGTCCAGGCCTCATCCCTCATTCACGTGGAGCAGGACAGTCATGCCTACTCCAGGCCATACAATACACTCTGTACTCCCACTCCCGTGTATCAGCTGACACGTTGTGCTCAGTGAAATGTTCCCTCAGGTGTCTGCCTCTGTGTCATTGTGCTGTGGCTACGTTGTCAGGACTACTGGGGTGTTTCTCGGTTAGGGCTCAGCATGCCACCGGAAATGTGACCATAGGAGACGATACTTGTGTGACATATAGGTGTTTTATCACTTGACCGTGCAGACTGGGGTATGTGAATTTGAAGTTCAGGCAGCTGTTTCCCATTCACAGCAGATTGTGAGGTGCTCAGGTTCCGAGGGTTGTGTTTCAGGTCTCCCATATGTCCAATTGGTATGACGTGGCCAAATAAGAGTTCAGATGATGTGGTTTGTGGGGGATGGACATGTGCACTTGTCAGCTCCAGGACTTGCATTCCCCATGATCTATGTTTGTGACACAGTGCAGACTGTTGTTGTCTGGCTGCCCTGCCCATGTGACTGGAGACAGTGATGTATGACTTTGCAGGCCTGCCTGTGCCATGGCATTAAACTTCCTATGAGTGATCCTGCAGGGGAGTGACATGTGCTACATGCACCCCATTGTGGCATTGACTATCAGGACATGGGTGCATCATGGTGTCTGGTGCTGGTATGCATCACATGCATTTCAAAATAGACCCTGGCCATCCCTTTATCCGGACATCTGTACTGACTCATTGGCAAGAGTTGTGATGTGTGCATGTTCATATACTTCACTGTGTTCTCTGCACTGTCCAACTACTGTGTAGGTGGTGCATGTGTCCACACTGGGGTATTGCCATCCGACAGACACCAGACAGATGGGTGCAAGGCCAGGAGGGATGTGAGTGCCATGGTTGACCATCAGACTGACAATTGGCTTCTCCTACTCTGTTTGGGCACTTTTGGCAATGTTCAACTAAGGCTGCCAGGGCTTGCTCTGTAATGTGCTGTACTTACTGTGGTGTGTGCGGTCAGTGCAGGTGACTGATGTTTGTCTGTTTCCCTATTGTTTGCAGATATATCCACGGCCACAGGAGGGGACAGCTCCACGGACCAGGAGGAGCGGCAGAGCCAGACTGGGTCAGCAGCCGAGAGTGGTCGGAGGCACCCAGTGGCACGGAGGGCGAGGGAGCCACACCGAGGAGTCCTCAGCATTATCCACCTCAGCTGAGGACCACAGCAGCTCGGAGGATGACTCCCTTGTGGAGGCGGGTGTCAGCAGCCACCACACCCCAGCTAGTATTGCTGTCCCCGCCACCACCACCACCGCCCTCCCATTGGCTCCCATTCCAGAGGTCCGTGGAGGCTCCCGTGTTCGGGAGCATGTCTCCTTCGTGCCAGGCACCGCACCCCCTGCCCCTGTGTCCCCTGCTGCCCTGAGTGAGGAGTCTGTGTACCTACTTCGCCAGCTCCATGTAGGGCAGACAGCAGTGCTGAGTGTCCTCCATGCCCACACCACTCTGTTGACTCAGCTGGTGTCGTTCATGGAGGGCATCTCATTGGGCATGTCTGCCCTACAGAGGTGCAATAGGTCCATGGACTCCTCCCTGACGGCAGCAGTGTCCCTCCTCCAACAGTCCCTCACCCCTCCTACCTCTGCCCCATCCACACTTCCTGGCACCCTACCTGTCCCAAGCACATGCACACCTGCACATTCACCCAAACACACAGACACGGGCAGCACAGACACACCCACTCCAAAAACAAGACGTGCACGCAGGCATCCTCAGGGGACTGATACCACACCCACAGGGGATGGGGGACAGACACACACACAGGCATCCACAGTCACTCCGCAGTCCTCCAATACCTCTCCCTCCAAGGCCCCTTCCCTTGCCTCACCTGCAACCCCACCTACACAGCGGATCTTCCTCTGTGACCTCGGCCTCTTCCCCTCCAATCCAGCTGATCCTGCATACTGGGGGAAGCGGAAGCCCACCCACACAGAGGGGAGTGCCCCTCACCCCCCGGACACCCTACCCCCAGGCGCAGACCGACTGACGCCCCCATCCGCAAGTCCCCCGGACCCGGAAGAGCAAGACCCCGCCGCCGCCCTGCAGCTCAACCACCAAGTCTCCTTCCTCCATCCCTCAGGCCCCCACTCCACAGGTGCCCCCACCACACCCTGCCCCAGGTTCCCCCACCCACAGATACACCATCCCCAAAATGATCCGGCCTTCTCCCCCTGCCACTTGCTCTTCCAGCACCACACCCCCGGCTGCGCATGTCTGTGCCACTGGTGTGGAGACGGTGTCCTCCCCCTCTGTCCTGCCCACCTTACCTGAACCCCATTCTACTCCCCTGGAGATAGGCACTGCAGTGGAGTCCACTACCACCCCGTCTGACTTGGGCACTGCAGTGGGGAACCTGTCCACTCCATCTGCCCAGCCCACTGCAGTCGTGCCGGCACCCACACCATCTGAGTCATGCCCCCCAGTTGTGCCGGCACACACCATGTCAGACACCTCCACTGCAGTTGTCAGTGACTCTCCAGCACCCACCACCCCTTCCCTGCCTCCTTCTGGTGAGCCCTGATCCTGTCCCTGCGGTGCCTGGCCTGCCCCCCGTATTCCCCTCCGAGGGGAATGTCCCTGGTGTGTAGCATTGCAGGCATGCACAGGGTGACATCTGCCACTGTCACCCTGTTTGGTCTTAGTTATGGACTGGCCATTGGCCATTGTTGTATTTCTGGACTTTAACTCCGTTAACACACAAATGCTGAATAAAGCTACTTTCTGTTCTCTAGTGGTTTTGCTTCTGATGTACATGATGTTGATGTTGCTAACCGTGCCCTTGCTGCAGTGATGGTGATTTTTGATCTCAGGAAAAGAGAAGTGTTACTGTGCAGGACCCCATGTGGTCCAGGGGGAATGTGTCCTATCCTGTTGTGTATCCATGTCATCCTTTGCAGCAATATGAGGGTGTCATGCTTTCAATTTTGGCAATGGGATTTCCTACTTACATTTGCAATATCACATCTGTGGCCTACACCCCTGCACATCTGTTGTGCTTGCCATTGTTCAATTAGTCTACTTCCCTGACCGTGTGACCATCTCCACTGGACATGCAAGTTTGGGCATCAATGGGGAAGGAATCATCTGTGTTATCAGTGCAACTTGCTATACATGTGTGTTGGATCTGTGCTGATGATTTCGGTGACACTCCCATGACCAGGCTGATATGACGGTAGCCTTCATTTTGGGATAATTGTTGACTGTGTGACCAAGTGTTCTGCTGACATGATAGAGCCCTACTGAGACAACGTATGGCACAGCTTTCCTTACACAGGGGTGGAGTCCCTTCATGGCAGTGTGTAATTCTGTGACATTGCCTGAGCACAAGGTGTGTGTTGTGTGAGCATGTCTGTGTGTGTTCACTTCCATTTAGCTAGGCAGGCTGGGATCCCTAGTGATGTTCCTGTTTGTGATGCTTGCTGAGTTGACCTATGTTCCCCCCAAGTCATCTCCCTGGGTTCTCTGTGATGTGGGTGCATGGCACATTACTGGTCATCAGGGTGTCACCCATAGGTGTGTTTGCTGTCAGGGCTGAGTTTGTGGGCAAACGCAGATGGGACACAGTCAGGATTCCCCTTGGCACTTGTTGGTTACACCGGTCATGTAATTTCCAGTTTGTGTTAGCTTTCAGTGATTGTGACACGTTGTGTGTGTGACTGCTGCCACTCCTCAGGGTCAGAGCTGCAATGTTGGAAGTTGTCTATGTGTGTTCTTTGTGGGTGACCTTGGCTTCTTCATTGGTGTGTGTCTGTGGCCGGGATCCCATTGGTTGTTGTGGTATTGACGTCATGTCCATGTACGGCGTACTGTGCAGTGTGTCAGACATTCACGAGTCTTGTTGACTGGCCATGTGTGATGGGTTTCTGCACCTTAGTTGCCACCACCACCCCTGGGATTGTCATGGGTGCATGTGCAATGTCACCAGTGCATGTGAGCTTCACTGCTGCACATTGGTGGAGATCATGGTGTGTGGTGTTGAGTGTGTGCAGATGAGAGTTGTTGCACGTCTAGACCCCTGCCTCCATGTTGGCCTTGGCTGACAGGCCATGCTGATAGATTTGTGCTTGTGTAGGTGTGATGGTAGTTTGTTGCTCAGGACACATGACTGTGGTTCACAGCCTGAACGACATCTAGATTTGTCATCACAGTGGGATTATCATGCAGGCCAGTGTCACCACAATGTGGAGACCCTGGGGGTAGTGCTGTGGTGGGTCTGTGTCTTGCTGTGTTAGTTGCTGTTCCCACAAGCCTGTGTGACCTGTGTAATTTGGGCTCCCTCTCATCTAACAATGCCCGATTGCCCACAGAGGGTTTTCGGACCCATGAGTTTCTTTTGTGTGGCACTGTATGCACATCTGTGTAATTGGTATTCAGGCCTCCTCATGTGTTGTGTGGTTGCCTGGGGACACTGGCACCCCCCACCCCCCTCACCTGTTGTGTTTGATGTGCAGTGTGGGGCTGCCTGTTTGTGTTTGTGCATCTGCACAACTGCATTGGCATATCTTCAGTGTGACATTGGCTGTATGTTGTTTGGTGGGTTTCCCCTGCTGTCCCTGGGACTCCTAGGTCATCAGTCAGCACAATGATCATTGTTTGTGTGTCCCATTGCTGCCATGGTATGGTATTTGTTCACCTCACATCTACAGTCTCCACAGGATATCTACATTTGTGTGCCCATTGGTGCAAATATGTGGGTCTGCATTGTGATGGTCACTTCTGTCATTGTGTAATTGATGACTGTTGACAGTGTCAGCCCCCATGGGTGATGTTTGTCTGCACATGGCCAAAGGTATGTCTTATTTGCACTGCACTGTTTGCCTCCCCCAATCTATGTTGCTATGGGACACAAGCACTACTTTGCCACTGATGTGTTTGTTGTTCTGTGACCAGGAATCATCCATGCAGTTTGGCAGTTGCAGCTTTTTCAATGTCAACACTTACCTTTTGATCACTGTGATGATGGGGGATTAGAGCCCATTGCCACAATGTTCAAAATGTGCTTCAGCTATGGACCCCACACTTACCTTTTGGTCACTGTGATGATGGGGGCTGGACCCCATTGCCACAGTGGTCATGGTCTGCTTGCATTCTGGAGGCCACACACATTTATGTGTGACACATGTGATAGGGGGTCACATTGTATGTTCAATGTCATGTTCAGTGTTGTAGGCATTTGATACAGTCTACACACGCTTGTCATGGTGTTGGGAGGCTGTTTTTTTCTTACATTCCTTATGTTGGAGTATGCTGGTTGTGTCATGCATTACCCATCCTATGAGTAGGGGTGGTGTGGGTTGTAGGCATCCAGCCCCCCATGAGTGGGGATGGTGGTAGTGGTAGGCATCCAGCTCTTCATGGGTAGGGGTGGTGGTAGTGGTAGGCATCCAGCCCCCCCTGAGTAGGGGTGGTGGTAGTGGTAGGCATCCAGCCCCCCATGGGTAGGGGTGGGTGGTAGTGGTAGGCATCCAGCCCCCCATGGGTAGGGGTGGTAGTAGTGACAGGTATCCAGCCCCCCATGAGTGGGGATGGTAGTAGTGGTAGGCATCCAGCCCCCCATTGGTAGGGGTGGTGTGGGTGGTAGGCATCCAGCCACCCATGGGTAGGGGTGGTAGTAGTGGTAGGCATCCAGCCCCCCATGAGTGGGGATGGTAGTAGTGGTAGGCATCCAGCCCCCATGGGTAGGGGTGGTAGTAGTGACAGGTATCCAGCCCCCCATGAGTGGGGATGGTAGTGGTGGTAGGCATCCAGCCCCCATGGGTAGGGGTGGTAGTAGTGACAGGCATCCAGCCCCCATGAGTAGGGGTGGTGGTAGTGGTAGGCATCCAGCCCCCCCTGAGTAGGGGTGGTGGTAGTGGTAGGCATCCAGCCCCCCATGGGTAGGGGTGGTAGTAGTAACAGGTATCCAGCCCCCCATGAGTGGGGATGGTAGTAGTGGTAGGCATCCAGACCCCCATGGGTAGGGCTGGTGGTAGTGGTAGGCATCCAGCCGCCCCTGAGTAGGGGTGGTGGTAGTGGTAGGCATCCAGCCCCCCAAGGGTAGGGGTGGTGGTAGTGGTAGGCATCCAGCCCCCCATGGGTAGGGGTGGTAGTAGTGACAGGTATCCAGCCCCCCATGAGTGGGGATGGTAGTAGTGGTAGGCATCCAGCCCCCCATGGGTAGGGGTGATGTGGGTGGTAGGCATCCAGCCACCCATAGGTAGGGGTGGTAGTAGTGGTAGGCATCCAGCCCCCCATGAGTGGGGATGGTAGTAGTGGTAGGCATCCAGCCCCCCATGGGTAGGGGTGGTAGTAGTGACAGGTATCCAGCCCCCCATGAGTGGGGATGGTAGTGGTGGTAGGCATCCAGCCCCCCATGGGTAGGGGTGGTAGTAGTGACAGGCATCCAGCCCCCCATGATTAGGGGCGGTGGTAGTGGTAGGCATCCAGCCCCCCCTGAGTAGGGGTGGTGGTAGTGGTAGGCATCCAGCCCCCCATGGGTTGGGGTGGTAGTAGTGACAGGTATCCAGCCCCCCATGAGTGGGGATGGTAGTAGTGGTAGGCATCCAGCCCCCCATGGGTAGGGCTGGTGGTAGTGGTAGGCATCCAGCCCCCCCTGAGTAGGGGTGGTGGTAGTGGTAGGCATCCAGCCCCCCATGGGTAGGGGTGGTGGTAGTGGTAGGCATCCAGCCCCCCATGGGTAGGGGTGGTGTGGGTGGTAGGCATCCAGCCCCCCATGGGTAGGGGTGGTAGTTGTGACAGGCATCCAGCCCCCCATGGGTAGGGGTGGTAGTAGTGACAGGTATCCAGCCCGCAATGAGTGGGGATGGTAGTAGTGGTAGGCATCCAGCCCCCCATGGGTAGGGGTGGTGGTAGTGGTAGGCATCCAGCCCCCCATGGGTAGGGGTGGTAGTAGTGACAGGCATCCAGCCCCCCATGGGTAGGGGTGGTAGTGGTGACAGGTATCCAGCCCCCCATGGGTAGGGGTGGTAGTAGTGGTAGGCATCCAGGACCCTATGGGTGTATATGGTATTGGTGATAGCCATCCCGCCCCTATGGTTCTGCTGTTGCTGGTGTGAGTCATTTCTGCATCCCTATGTGTGTGTGTTGTATGTCTGGTACGTGTATTTTGTTTGTGTGGTGGGTGTTTGACTTACCTTCTGCGCCGTACGTGTCCGTACCAGTTCCGGTAATAGATGTAGAGTATTGGTAGGACCTGCGCGATGGGATTCATGGTTGGTTCGTCTCGTTCGGGTTTCTCGTTGCTTCGCCTCGTCGTCGTGGCCGGCGTGTTTGTCTCCTAGCCGTGGATCGTCTTGTGGCGCGAATCGGAGCTTATGTGCGCTTCTCCCGGATGCTCTGACGTGCCGTGCGTAGCGACGGGTTCGGCGCATACGGAAGGCGCATCGTACTAGTCCGGCCGGATGGTGCTGTATTTTGGCTTCCATGCGACTCGATTCTGCGTTTACGGATCCGGCTCGGGCGGTGAACAGGAGCTGGATTGGGTGAGTACGGCTGGGTCGGGATCCGGGCAGTTGTGCGCATCGTACTTGTTCGTTCGGACGTATGTTCGAATCGTTCGGGAAACACGCGTTCGGCTTGGTTTTTTTCCAGGCGAATAGTGTTAGGTGCGCTTCCGGCCGAGATCGGAATCGGCCCCATAGTCACTAGAAGTTTCACGTTGGCATACTGGTTATTTTATATCTTTCTATTGATTATTGAGGAAAAAGAAAGCCTAAAGAAAAATATCCTGCGATCGTCACATGCCAGAGAAAAGGAACCATAAAATCAGGTGAAAAACATTTTTTGGGTGTTCTGATCTTTTATTACAATATGGTATTTCATTATTGTTCTCAGAGGTGGCTATACAGCGTGGTTACTGTGTTATATTCTACTTGTGATTGCAAGTGACAAAAATATATACGGTAAAACCTTTGCTGGCGAATAAGGAGTATTGTTTGGGGGTCCTCTATGTTGTAGTAAATGGACTCACTAACAGTGCCCTGATGGGTTATGCGCAGGGTCACTGGATTTATGCATTTCTGCTGCCACACAGTTTTCCGCATAATGATGGATTTGCCGCACTTGCCACATAATCCATCATGTGCTGCATAATTTGCAGATTTAACCAAAAAATTGTTTCAACCTCAAATGTATCAAAAGTGGTGAAAAATTCTTCAATGCGTTTTACTACACAGAGGAAGGCCCTTTGCAAAGGTTACCTCGTCACCTTTCAGTTGCTGATTGCTGTATTTAGATACTTATAAGGTGAAACTTTTGTTTTGGATGTAGAAAAATTGGCACAATAATGAAGTAATACAGCCACACAATTTGGCACATTACAATAAACAGAGTTTTTTCGTGACAGACAATTTAGCAAATGCTGACACATAAGGTCCTTACTTACTGTGTAGTTCCAGTTGCCCTTGTTATATAATATCACTGTGATGAGTATTGGTGATTGATACTTTATGCAAAAAACTCTGGACTGGACTTTCTTAATTGTGCAATTGGGCCATGCAGTTCCTAATGTATTGCAGCAATGTGAATAGCCATGGTCAGAGATCAGAGTAAACTTTATTCAATCAAAATAAATACACCATAAAAGTATAATAAAAGAAAAACATTAAAAACAATTGATATCCAACAGTGCCTTTTGCAATACATTATAAAAACAGTTCATATAGAGCACTATCATGCCTTGTCATACCCCTATCCATGACGTAACAACATAATTGAATTGAAATCGAGAGGAAAGGGAGGAGGGCAAAAAACCTCAACTAAGGGTCCATTATGCACTCCTGCCAACCTGATTGTCACTTCCCATAATAAAAATGAACTAAGGGGCACGCCAGTAAGTCGGCTCACCGCAGATGTTGACTACAAGAGAAGTACAGTAAAAGAAAAACATTAGAATACAATTGATATTCAACAGTGTATTTTACAATACAATAGAAAAACAATTCATTAAGAGCACCATCTTGCCTTGTCATACGCCTGCCTGTGACGTCCAAATAGCTATGTTACATATTTGAATTGAAATCAAGTGGAATGGAAGAAGGAGGGCAAAAACCTCAACTAAGGGTCCACTATGCGCTCCTGCCTACCTAGTTGTCACTTCCAGTTATCAAAATGTACTAAGGGGCACGCCAATAAGCCGGCTCACTGCAGATGTTGACTCCAAGAGGAGTGAGTACCAGGCTTGCCCACGGATACGACCTGAGTTACTGACATTACGTGGGAACCACAACACTGAGACCATGTACTCACACCTCAAGATGAGGAAACAAGCACAAGAAACCACAGCCCTATGATGTAGAAAGGACAAAAAGGGAGACGAGGGGGCAAGTGACTAAGGATACTGGTAGTACGGTGCAATAAAATGAGTAGGTCTTAAAAACCATAGACAAAGAGTTGGAGAAGGATAGAAAAAAGAAAATTGTGCTATGGTTTAATCTCCCCTAAAGAGGAAATAAAAGAATGATATGGACACACATAAAAAAATCAAACTGAAAATAACAGTGGGTGAAAATTTAAGAGCTTTTTTTCATTCTTTAAAGGTTAAACTATATAAACATAACAGTGTGTGACCCTTGTGCTAGCTGTGATCGTCTGTATTACTCATAGCGAGGAAAGGTGGAAATTATCAAGGTGTAGATCACCATATGGGGGAAGGACTGTTGCTACAGTGTGGAGAAGTGGACTCTTACTCTGCCTTACATGTGTGTGTTACTTTAAGACAAAGGAGTCAGGTCGTGGAAATTTGGATCTGCCGCCAAAAAGGGTGAGCTGGTCTGGAAAGCACAAAGTTATAACACAGCTATTCCTTTTCTTCTCAACTTTGGGGCAGATTTACAAGCCCCTTGCGACAACTTTATGCCGCCGTTGCGTCACTTCTGTGACGCAGCGGCGTCATAAACAATGCGCCATGTTGCGACATATTTACAACGTGACGCATCTAGGGAGATGCGTCACGTTGTAAAGCCCTGCGCTACATTATACCTGCGTCAGGTATAATGTATGCAGGGTGGGCATTCCGACGCAAGAAAGCCTCATAAAAGTACAAATCTACAAGATTTCAATGAGTCCCTTTTACGACGCCACTGCATCAAAACCTTGCGCCGGCTCGAAGCAGGCGTAAGGAGTGACGCAGCATGATAGGAATAGGCATTCCTGACCATTGCTGGAGTTGCGACGTGCTTGCAACACGACTCCAGCAATGCGCTGCCCTTACGCCAAAAGATGCGTCATGAATCTGTCTATCCTTGCGCCACGGTGCGCCGCATTGTAAATGCGACGCATCCATGGTGGCGCAAGGGTTATTTTATGTGTCGCAAATTAACTGGTGCATCTCTGCTCATATGCAGAGACATGCCACTTCTTGTAAATCTGCCCCTCTGCCTCTTGGAATTTGCGTTTTTGTCTAGCACTTATTTCAGTAATATAGCAAAGTAGAATAGGACATGATCGCTGTGTGTGAAAAATAACACTTTAAGTCTGGCTACAGACAACTTTAGTATGTTGGAAGATCTCTCATAATCAATTATTCAATATTCATTATTGAGGAGAGCATGTGGCTTAATGGCTACAGCGGCCGACTTTGAAGCTGGGGAACCAGGTTGGAGTCTGGCGGGAGGCTCAACCATCCTATGATTCTAGGCAAATCACTTACTCTCCCGGGGCCTAAAAATAAATGTGTCCATCTGTAATGCAACTGGTGCTCTTCTAAAGCATTTTGATACCTTCGGGTCGAGTTCAAACTATATAAAACTGCAACAAACAAAATTAACAGTACAATAAGAAATTCAGGGAGCGTGTGGGCTTTAGTAACCCCCTTTTAGCCACTGACCTTCACACATTTTTATGGTTTGTGCTGTGTCTCTCACTCTTGCATGTGCAGGGTGCCAGTCTGGCAAGGGTCTGGGTCAAGGCCCTACTACGGTTCATCTGACTCATGCTCGCCACCTATAGGAGGCTTCAAGAGAGGCTTGAGGTGTAAACTCCATTTCAAACTTTTCTGTGGCCTAGCAGGAGTAGGTGGAATCTGGGCCTTATTTACAAGGAAATAACGCAGTATGGTGCCGCAAGCTATTTGGCTGCGCTGCGTTAATTCCGAAGCAAAGGGATGCGTCATATCTACAACAATATGATGGATCCCTTTGCTCTACCCTGCGCTGATGCACAATTAGCTGCCATGCACCGACGCAGGCACCCTTGCACCATGGTGCAAGCGTGCCTGTGTCAAGGGGATGATTGTTTCTGTGCAGGAAGGGACACCTTCCTGCACAAAAACACTCACAAGAGGTGATTTCCTCTTCCTATAAGGAAAATTATGAGGAAAAATGAAAACATTCCTCCTCGTTGCACCTCCCTACGCCTCCCGTGCGGAGGCGTAGCATTCTGACGCATTTCCAGGTTTACTATTTCTCGTAAATCTGGAAATGCGTCACAAGCCATGGGTGTTGCATTGGAACACCCACAGCAATACCCATGACACGCCCTTTTCACGCAAAGTGTTGCGTGTAAAGGGGCCATTTTTACAAGGACACGCAGGATGGCTTTATGTATCCATGTAAATATGGGGCAGCAGGTTGAGTTGCCGGTGCGTCACAAAAAGTGACGCACCAGCGGCACAAGGGGCTTGTAAATAAGCCCCTGTGTAGTTTCTGATCAGGTTGCTAGACCTGACTGCTCTTCCACTTCCTTCTCGTTCATGGGGTGCATTTGTTCAGCAGTGAGCAGTATCCGTGCCCTAAACAACCATAAAGAAAAAGGTGCATGTCTACTGCTCATGTCACTAATTTCAGTTCTTGTCCCTTTTGGCATCCTTTTGCTCATTTACCACCATCTGTGCCTGGTGCATATAGGCATATTAATTGTCATGTTCGTTTTCGAGTGTTTGTGTAACAGCAAATGCCAGTCTGGCTGCGTTTGTCTGGGTCTGATTTCTCCTGTATGTTTGATCCGAGTTTGTGCTTGAATGTGAATATTAGCTAATATGAGAGTAAGTCAGTGTGAGTGTGCCTAATAGTCTGTTTCTGCAGGCTTGCGTTAGTGCATGGATTGTTCTTTGCACATATATGAAAAGGTATTTGTCAATGGTGTCTCTATTTCTGTGTATGTGTAGAAGAGATTGGCGGGAAAAGGGTGCGTGGGGGATTTGTCGTGCTTTGCATGTGCTTTTTGTATATGTTTGTTTGTGTGTGTGAGAGATAAAGAGACATTTCTCTGATTATATGAGACATTGCTGTCTGTGTATGTGTGCATGAGAGAGCTATATTGGAGCGTCAATGTGTGTGTATGTGAGAGAGACATAGCTTTGTGGAGGTGTGTGTGAGAGACATTTCCCTATGTGTGTATGTGAGACATTGCTGTGAGTGTGTGTATGTGTGTATGAGAGAGATATTGCTCTCTGCATGTGTGTGTATGGATGCGAGTACAGACATTGCTCTGTGTGTGTGTGTTTGTGCATGCATATGTGTGTATATGTGTATGTGTAATACATTGCAGTGTTATGTGTAGAAAGACGTAGGAGGAGGGAAAGCGGATCTAAAGATCGCAAAGTGGATAAATATGTGGAGAGATAGTGTTCACAGAGAAGAGGAGAGAATCCCAAAGATGTCAGGCCTTTGTGGGACAGATGGAGGGAACGTTATCTGCTTTGGTTTCCATGGCAACACTACTGCGAGGACTGGCTCCTGTTCACGGAAGTCTCCAGAGATCTCCTCACTCCATCGTGTTGCATGTTAATGAGCGGACTCACCGTGGTAACAGCAGGAGAACAGAGCAGGGATCAGCAGCGAGGCGGGTGATTGGGTGCGCACCAAAGTGGATAACCAGGCTTCTACTCACCTCCCACCTGCCCTCACTAACGCTGCATGAGTACAGCCCATGCCACACCCATCTTAATCAGGCATTAATGGAAACACCTTCCCAACCCATACCTCTCCATATACTGCAGCCCTCGCCTAGGGTGACCAACCGTCCGTAAATTTCACGGACAGTCCGTAATTTCGGCCGTCTGTCCGTTGTCCGTGAAGGTTTCTTTAACGGACGCCATTTGTCCGTAATTTTAACAGCTGTTGGGTGACAGCCAATCATGTGCCTTTCTAATGCCAACCGTTTGCTGTGGAGACCAAACAAAGAGATTTAGGATTGGCTTGAAGGCCATCAGCCAATCCTAGAGCTCGCTGGTACACTGCAGGAGTGCTCTCATTGGCCCTGATTCAGGGCCAATGAGAACAGCTTTAGGAGTACCCAGCCATGGTACTTCTGGACGTGCAGAGCACGTTTTGAGCCTTTCTCTTTTTACGTTTTTCGGGACCCTGACTCGACCCCTGACCTGTAGACTCAGTAAAAGCGTTCTAAAGGGACCAGGCCTCAAGGCGCCATTGGTTGTATTGGAGGCTGGGGAACTGCTAATGTCAGAATCCGAGCCTAATGCATTTTTGGAGGTTTCCTGCAGTTCTGGCTATTCTTCAGGAGATCCTCATCGCACGACGCATTAAACAGATAAAATATGGTCTCTGTGCGGTGGTGTAACACGAGAGCACTGGGCTCCAGTGCAAGCAATGATAATGTCACCCCGCTGTCTGTTTGCACAGTAAAAGGCAACAGTAATTGGTGTGCAATGGACCCGGTGTCGATGCTCCTGCTCCACCGTTGATAGCTACTGCCCTGTATCATTGTCATCTTAATGATTTCTGGGGCCCTGTGCATGACATGTTTAGGGGCCCCCTGTTCGGAACATTTGTGAATTTTATTAACCATTTTCTGAAAACTGAAGCTTACATAATGCACAAAAATAATAAACTATGTTAAAGTTTTAGAAACTGAATCATGCAGAAACAGCTGATATATGTCTTCCCTTGGGGCCCAACAAGCCTTAAAACTACACAGGAGAGGGGGTACGTTGAGATAAATAGACATAAATAATATAGAAATAGATCAAATTCCTAGGGGATGGAGGGGGCTTTATAGCTTGGGGTCCTTGGAAGTTGCACACTTTGCCCTTGCCTTAAAACGTCTCTGCTCTGTATTTGTTTGCAAATGGCAAACTTATTTTAAACAATGAGGCGTAGATTTCGTGTAACTGTGTACCACAAAAACAGGACAAAAACGTTATAGGTGGTTGCTGCAAAGGTTCTGGAAGAACTGTCGAACTCTAAACTATGTGCGTTAGTGGTGCCCAGGGCGACAATCTTTGTTGGTGCCCCTTCCATGACCTTCTTTATGTATTCCCTGACTACCACCCACCATGGTGCCCCTCATCTCCCCTTAGCCCCTCTCTCACATGTATTTAATTTATAGCTCATATAGCTACTCATGTATATACACTGTACAACGAATGGCCAACAGAAGGTCGAGCCGCGCTTAGGCTCCAGGGCTTGGGATCACTTTTTAGTATATTTCCCTGCTTTAGCAGGTCTTCGGAAGCACTACTATGGCGGTTGCGTTGCTACTACCCCACCGCATACATAGAGAAGTCTGCTGTACTTTAAGTTACTTTAGGGCCTTTTCAAACACAATTCAGGATTTGCACTGTAAAGTAAACTCTAAACCAACTCTTTGCACCAGGTTTGTTCCACTTTTGTGACACAAACCAAGCGCAAAGTGTTAGTAAACCCGGCCCATAAACTCAGGATTTGAA
Source organism: Calotriton arnoldi (assembly GCA_963921515.1). Classification (NCBI taxonomy): domain Eukaryota; kingdom Metazoa; phylum Chordata; class Amphibia; order Caudata; family Salamandridae; genus Calotriton; species Calotriton arnoldi. The sequence goes on along the minus strand of CAWUFW010023125.1, from coordinate 23,851 downwards.
ACAATGTACAATGATAGGGGTGTCATACTAATACAAGTGTACTGCTATCCAATTGATTTTTTTTAGCAATCTTAGAATAACGAAAGATTGAGGAGAAAAACATGAAAACATGAATTTAGTTTACTTAGCCAAGTGATAAAGCAGGGGTAGAAGCAGGGCTTCAAGTGGGATGAAAAAACTGGGGGTCTCTCAAAGGGACGTGGCCAATGTAATTAAGGGTGTGGCTTAAAAACACGTAAGTTAAAAATCTGTGCTTAGCATAGTGTGCCGGCCGACTTGTATTTCGCTGTTTCTCTCATTGCATCCAGATATATGATACAACAAGTAACATCATACCTACAACAAGTCAGGACTATTCGCTTTGTCAATGGTTGTTAGTTGCATAAGCTAAATAAGCAGCAACTATGGCTTTTGTATAGTATTGAAAAAGCTTCCAGTTAAAGCCCCGGTGACACCACGACAATGTTGCTGCTCCTGAGTTTCAAAAAGAGAAGGGAAATCCAGAGAGAAAATGACTCTCTTTAAAGGATTTCCCTTCCCCTACAACACTCACCTGGCATGAGGTCATGCCGTAACTTCTCGATTTGTGAGAAGTGAGCAGTGTGAGCAGCGCCTGCTGTCACTCCAGTCCGGAAAAAAACGGACCGCCTGTGCCAGGGCACAAAACGGAGCCCGATAGAGACCCGTTCCGAGGCCTCCTTTAAAAAACTGCCAGTGATCAGCACCAGTGAGACCCAGACCACTTAAAGCCCTGGGTAGAAGTGCATAAAACAAGTACTGGAACTGAGTTTGCCACCTTTCCCTGAGAAAAATGCCAGCCGTTTGTTCACGTTTAAGATTCTGCGAAGGCCCAACATGGTACTTAAATGGAACTTTAAATATAAGTGTGTGTAATATTTGTTACCGCACCTTTCTCTCTTACTTTAAATCAGTCAGGCTCTAGAAGACATTTCAACATGCCTTTCTTCTTATATTTACTGTTTAGAGTGTATACTAATAAGGGGAAAAAATACTGGCTTCAGGTGATTTTAGAAAGGTTTGTGTCGGTAGGAGCATTAAAATACTTGCCTCCCAGGTGTTAACCCTAACTAAACCAAATATAATAATTAATTACTTCTATCATATGCTAGTCTGATATTAATGCTCGGCCGGCTGGTACTCTGCTCAGCCTGCCAGGGCCAATAATCGAGTGAATCGCAGACAGGATCAGCTTTTCTTTGTCACCCGGGCTGCTCCCAATAGGCAGGTGACTATACATTTACTGCAGCGTGCTGGCCAGCTATCACCCAATGGTGTGATCATGTGAACACCCTTGTCCCTCTTTTATTTCCAGGATGACCAACCTCGTGGAAATAAATGAGAGACAACGGTGCTCACAGTCACAGGATTTTTGGCGATGCGACCGGTGCCAATTTTGATGCACGAATATTATGTTATGTCATGTCGATTTGTATAGCACAGCTTATCGCACGTGAGGTTATCCAGGCACTGGAGTCAAATGGAGTCCCCCGAGTTTGGCGCTCGGTGCGGTGGCACTGGTTGCACTGCCCTAAAGAAAGCGCTCTTCAGAAGAATGGTCTGTCTGAAAAACTGAAGCTGGGTCTAGAAGAAAGGGAAAGATTGCCATTAAATTTAAGTTTTTAAATAATTCTTGAACAGAGTGACAGGGATGTGGGTCAACCAAGTAACCTCAGTTAAGGTTCCTGGATCAGATGGAATCTGTTTGCCACTAAACTAAATGGTATGGAAAGTAGGATGACCAACCGTCCGTAAATTTCAGGGACCGTCCGTAATTTGGACCTCACGTCCGTTGTCCGTGAGGATCCCTTTTATGGACGCCCTTTGTCCGTAAATTTGGGCATTGCAGGGAACAGCACTGTTCCCTGCATAAAGCCTCAGCACCCTAATGGGGCCGCCTCGCACTCTTCCTGGGAGCACAAGAGCAGCTTCACCCCGAGCACTGTCATTCTGCCTGCGGATGATTATCACATACAGAATGACAATGGGCCAGTTTGGAGTGTTACTGCATGGGGTGGCCTCCTGTCGCGGTCTAGGGCAGAGCATTCTGTCAGATGGAAGGAATGTGCAAACACGCCATGCTGCTACGTGAGAATCCACTTCATTCAAAGAAGCTGGTGAAACAAGTTAACAAGAAGGGGCTAGAGTTCATCCAGTCTCATCATTTTAGAAAAGTGCATTTTCAATATTATATTCAACGAAGCCATGGTTGCTGCATTTTTATTTTATGCAACTAACAACCATTGACAAAGCCAATAGTTTTGGCTTGTTGTAGGTGTAACTTTACTTGTTGTGTTATATATCTGGATGCAATGACAGAAGAGGCAAAATACCAGTCCGGCGGCACACTATGCTAAGCACAGATTTTTAGCCTAGGTGTTTTAAGCCACGCCCTTAATTGCATCAAACACCCCCTTTGGAGAGAACCCCTCCCTTTTTTTACTCCCGCTTAAAGCCCTGGAAACAACACCATGTCACAGTCACCTCATGGCATGGCATTGTGCATCATGCATGACTCATGACTTCCACTTTTTCAGACTGCCTATGTGCAGGGGCATAGTGAACCCTACCCCCACCCCACGCCTTAGGAACTACAACAAGGGTGAAATCCTTGATGGGTCTCTTCTGTATGCAACTCTGCAGATAAAGACTCAGCTCATAATTAATATGAAAAGGTGAGTGAGTGAATGGATGGGTGGATGGCTGGATGGATTAGTGAAAGGGTGAATGGATGAATGAAAGGGTGAATGGATGGATAATGAGCGAAAGGATGGATGGATGAGTGAAAGGGTGGATGATGGGCGAGTGAATAGGTGGATAGATGAGTGAAAGGATGGATGAGTGATAGGGTCAATGGATGGATTCATGAGTGGATGAGTAGAAGGATGGGTGGATGGATGGAAGGATGGCTAAGTGAAAGGGTCAATGGAGAGAGAAAGGGAGGATGGATGGATGACTGAAAAGGTAAATGGGTGGAAGGATGAGTGACTGGGTGGATGGATGAATAAGTGAAAGGATGGCTGGATGGGTGAAAGGGTAAATGGCTGGATGGATGGGTGGAAGACTGGATGGATGAGTGTACGGATGGATAGGGTGAAAGGGTGGATGGATGGATGAGTGAAAGTGTGGATGGAGGGATGGATGGAAGGAAGGATACATGATGGATAGGTTTGCAAATGGATGAATATGTTTGGATATAGATGGGATTACTTATATACTATAGTGCGACCTCCTCTGATGTGTCTGTAAAACGTACCTTTTGTCCCGAAGTTTTGTCCTGAATTTTGACCTCCTGTCCTGAATTTTTGTCCTGAATTTTGACCCTTTGTCCTGAATTTTTACACTCACCGTCCTGAATTTGCACCCATGCCAGTTGGTCACCCTACCCTCGCCACTGGCACAACTCACTCAGCCAACACGCCCACCCGTAATTCCCCCCAATACACCTATTCAACAGCCCTCCCAGTCTCTCCACCCCGGATGCCAATCCCTCACACGTGCGCACATTGGATGCATCATCTGTTTCCCACGTGACCTATTCATTCCAGCCAATGCGTGCACAAGTTTGTAATCCGTTAATTTCAATAAATGTATTCACCCAGTACATAAATTATTCATCTAACCATTTATTCAGTTGAATGAGAGAACGTGTAACCGCTGCAGGATTTTAAATCTTATATTAATTAAATGTTTAAGTAAAATCTTGGGTATTGCTCATTCAACCAGTGATGTTCTATGAGGTTGGAAGTAAGCACTATATTAAAAAACACAGTTAAAGCTTAATTCCTCTAGTAAAGGGGTCTCCAACCTTTCCTGCAACAAGAGCTATTTACGTTCAATGACAGTTATCCCGATCTACTAAATTTCTACTATTATTAGTGTTGTAATAGTGACAACATCAGCCAGATTACATTAGTGGCCACCCTGTGAAACCTTACCAGCAATGATCAACTCTGTGCATCAAGAAGGCTTGGCAGTAGTAATGTTAAAAACAAGCATTTGCAATGCAATCGGTCTCGCCTTTGGGACCTTATATGTATTTAGCTATGCAGCACATTAGCCTGGGTGCTGAAACATCTACTGTTCTTTAACATGGAGGGAAAGTAAGCACCAAACTGCGTGACACGCCAGGTATGGGAACACATGGAGAGAAATATTGCCTTTCAGGGGAAAGGGTATAGTCCAAAGCTCTGTTTTTAATATAAAACCAGGGCCTTCGGTGGTCATATCACTGAAAATACAAGATTTTAAAAAATATTATTGTCTACGGGTGCTCGTGGAAGACAATTTCTATGGACTGGAATCTAGAGAATGCTAAAGTGATTCTGGTATTTTACTGACCTCTGCTGGTCGTTTTCTATCAAAACAGTAAAATAGAGGCAGTTGAACAGAAAAAAAGTCCCTAAGCGGAAGCAGACAAGTCCTAGGGCTGATCTCCAGAGCCCACAAAGTACATACACATATAAGTATATACTAAAGTATATACTAAAGTATATACAAGAGGTCTCGAATTCTCGACCTAAAAAGCTTTTGGCAATCTGGAATGCCTTTACGTAGGTAATACAGATGCAATTGTCATGGCACCAAAGTAATAATATTAGTTATAAGTTTCTCCAGCGCCACATGATTCATCATTCAAATATTAGCATTTTTCTCCAAACATCATCTTATGAGCTCTGACAACACACCCATTTTGTCTCAAATACACACTTTTCAATTTTGTTATAAATATCTTCAGCTAAGTACAAGCATCTTATTTAGTAGGATGGGCTGCACACAGGAGAGCCTCCAGCAGCTCACGAGCTACTGGTTGGAGGAGACTGCTCTAGTACAAGTGCCTTCAGTAGATCCCCTGAATACTTTTGCATTTTGTATTTGGCAGGATTGTGCGGTAAACAACATAGGCATTAAGAATGAGCTGGAAAAGGACCTAGATCACTAGGGCCTCTTAAATGAGAGGCAGGCCCATATGACTTTGACTTTAAGGACAGAGACACCACAAAGATATCTGAAGAAAATATCTGGTCGGCCATTAGCTGACAGGGGAAGATAAAAGGCGGGTCAACTTTAGACATCGGAAATCAATGGTCTGGTTTAAGCCCTTTCACTCAAATATGCTTCTTGAAAACTCGTTTTCAACAATCAGATTTACTTGACTGCAGCGGGAAATGGAAGTTCCCAAAGAACTCCTGGAACACCTGTGGGCAGTGTTATTTAAGCACAGAGATACATGTGATCATAGCTTCTCCCAGGTTTCACTCACTTAACAGTTTGATATCTTTGTAAGCGATTTAAAGACTTTATAGACTTCAAATACCATAATGCAATGAGAAACCTATGCAGATTTGCCTGCAGTGTGCTTTCTCCCATCTAGTGTTGTTGTAGCTCCTCCCAGTAAGATTAGGCTTGCAGGCCTTAAAACGCACCTGATTGATTTGCTGTGGGTCTTGACCTGATGAAATTCAAGAAGCATTTTTTTAAGCCCCCCCCTCCCCCCACCGTTACTACCTGTTTAAGATTGACAATTAGCCAGAAACACTGTTCAGGCATGCATACAAATACCAGCACAGGCTTTAAAAGTTTAATGTGAACACTTCCTTGCTTGTGACATCCTGAAAATATTATACATTGGTAATACCATAATACAGTGTGGAATTTATGCTGACTTGGCAGTAGTCTGCTACTTTCCCGCTTACTATTTTTATCTTCGTGGTTGCTGCATTTAGTATTTGTTACCATGCCTACCACCGCCATTCTATATCTTAGAATTTTGGGCCAGAAGTATGACGCATTTTACCGGTCGGGCCGTTTGAAACCAGTAAAATGCATTTTCCTATGTATAAACCCTATTTTGTGAGTTAGTAACCTATTACCGACTCGCAAAATAGGGTTTTCGAGCTATTAGGAAGGGGAGTGTAAAGGGCATCCCTTCCTAATAGCAAGTCACACTGGTATGTATGAATGTTGTGCGACCAGGAATGTGGTCGCAAAACATTCGCAGATTACCACCAATTTCAAATCGGTGGTAAGCCATTTCAGACGGGAAGGGGTCCCCAAGAGACCCTTCCCCTTTGTGAATGGGGATGCCAACATTATTTCAGAGCAGGCTGTGGTCCCACGGACCACAGCCCACTGTAAAAAAATGAAAAGAAAACTTTTTATTTTTATTTTTGGAATGCATCCGGGTTGCATTTAAAAAAAAAAACTGCTTTATTTAAAAAGCAGTCACAGACATGGTGGTCTGCTGACCCCCAGCAGGCCCCCGTCCCTGTGAGTGCCGGCCATTCCCAATGGGCCGCAAATTGCGATCTGCCTCATGAATATTAATGAGGCAGGTCCCTTGCAACCCATTTGGGAATCTCAAACAGTGTCTGAGACGCTGTTGTACATCAGGTTTTGCGACTTGCAGATTGCGAGTCGCTAAAAATCGCAATTTGCGAGTCACAAAACCTGACAGTCGTACAGGTGGCCCTTTATGTACAATGGTCCACCAGAGGTGCATTCAGTACCATACATCAGATTCCTGATTGATGCTGCAAGAACAGTTTTCTTCTACTCTGAGTGGTTTTAACCACATGGCGAAGTTTACATTGCTTTATCATACATAAATAGCATTCTTAGTACTAGGTCACAAGCTTTACACATTTTTTGTTATGGTTTGAAAGTTTTGAAATTGGTTACAAAGGCCATAGTGTAATAAATGAATTTGTAAAGCACACTTCCCCCCCTTGGAGATGAATAACAGGTGTTTCGTGTTTCCCAGATTATGGTATTTATTTTATTGACCGCAGAAGGATGATAAACTGAGAGGACCTACTAGGATTTGAACCTGTGACCATGAGTTCAAACACAAATTATTGGAGTGAATGAATTAGTCCCCTGAGTCACCATACGCAACCAGGGATATCTGTAGGGTCCCTGAACATTATAAAGGTCTAATGCTTCGGTCATAGTTTTGTAATTGTATTTTCTTGTGTAGGTGAGCCATTGGATATGGATGTTTTAGGTTCACAAATGCTAAAAGGGCCCTTTTGACTGAAAATGAAGGATGAGCGTTAGGCAACTGCCACATTTTCATAGCTAACTGTTAAATTGGGTGACTTATGGTGCCAAACGTACTGAAATGCACTTGTTTAGGGTCAGCTTTTTCTTGGTAGGACAGGCTTATCTTTTTATGTGCGTAGTTCTCTACCTTCTGCGGAGTCTCCACAGTCGTAAACTCATAACTAACTCGTAATTAACTTGTAGTTTGTGAATAGCAAAAAAATATAAACTTTCACAAAAGTGTAGGTTTTCCTTTGTGAATCAGGTCCTTTGTATATAAACCTCCTCTTCCACCTATGCCAACCTTCGAAGGTACGAGAGACTCAGCCCTGGCATCTCGAGTGCAGTGGAAGTATTTCAGCAGTGCATTAGAGAAGTACACTAAGGACTGGAGTGCATAGTAAACATGAGGGGTGATATTCTAGTGTATGTGGCCAACATCATGTTGAACTTCGGCCCTTCTAAACCAATTTAAGGACAGTAGGCTTATGCTCAATAAGGGAAAGCATAAGTTCCTGCACAGGGAGAGAATTATTGAGTACCGATTTACCACTGGAATAGTGTACCCTGCCGAAAAGAAAGCATAAGGCATTAAAATAGCCTGATGGGCAACATCTTTTGGGTGTGGTACATGACTGCAGCAAGTACCAGGTAATCAAAATTGTCAGATTGTCAGATACACGTCAACTGATGAGATAGTATAAAAAACTGAAAATCTGATAGCCATGCATGGGCCATGTATGGACTCCGAAAAGAGAACAGACAACAGGCCTCTATTCCAGGTGCAGGATTTTGTCACATACCTTAGGTCTTTCAATATCACACAAAGGAAGGCGATGCAGATATGGACTCAAGAAAAGGATGAGGCAGAATGGAGAGTGAACAGTGGAGCTGTTGGGGGGAGCACCTGCACTTATTTTTGGGGAATGGCCCTTATTACGCTGTACCAGGTATTTACCTAGTTCTAGAGAGGGAAGAACACACATCAGAAAGATGGAGAAAGAAAAAACAGCACAAAGGGAGTGTAGGAAAGAGCCCTTTTTGTATGGTCACAACCCACCACCAACTTTTTGCCCCAATGTTGATGGGTATGACTCTGAAATTGCACTGGAGCCTGCTGCCCAGGCCCCAGTGCCAGTGCTGTCTCCCTAAAACTGATACATGTGAATTGGTAACCTCAATTGGCAAGGACTTGAACCCCCTTCTAAGTCCCCGATAAATGGTACCAGTCGTACCCAGGGTATGGGCGATAAAGGGGTCACCAGGGCCTGAAGCACTGTTTGTACCACCCTGAGAGGCCCAAGTAAACAGATTACTGCAGTCCTGCAATTGCAGACTGCAGAAGCAGTGCAAACTACTTGAACTCGACTATGCCCTTACCATGCGTGACAAGGTTGGTGCACTATTTTTAATACATACCAGTCACCCCTAAGGAAGTCTTCCTGAGCACAGGAGGCAGGGTTCATTATTTTAAAGGAGAGGACATATAAGTGCAAGCTTATATGTCCCTAAAGTAGCCTTTTTTATTAAGGGCTACTATAAGTGATCAGTAGTCCTTAGGATAACATGGGCTGGAAACTAGGCACCCCCGAGATTGGCAGCTCCTTTATGGTGCCGTCAAAATATGTCAAGTTTGGTATCAAACAACTTGCCTCATCATGCCTGACACAATTCTCATGCCAAGGTCAATGTGGCATGCACCCAGGTGGCTATCTTAGAGGTTGCCCACTAGGTTGCCCCAGCCTTTCCTGTGCTCTGACTCTCAGCTTGCAGCTGCTGACTCCAAGATAGAGATCTGACTCCCTGCCAGGAGGTGTGACCTCTCCCAGGAGTCAGAAACAATGACATTGATGGGAAGGAGGTCACACCTCCCTCCCTGACAGGATGGCTAGTGAAGTGGTGCATCAAGGTGGTGAGCTTCAAAGCTTACACCGCCTGTGATATGCAACCAGGCTGCCTCCCAAAGGAAGAAACAGCGCTCCCCCTGCCCCCAGGCAGGTGGGAAAATTATATAGTAAGAAGATGTACACCCCCAGAAGGCTAGACACACCTCTAGGGTGGGCTACCTGGTCTGTACAGCTAAGAAAGGTTTCTGTCATTTTTAAAAGTGGCAGAATAGAGGGCTCTGGGTAGAAAAGGTGACACATACCCCCGAATGTGGTCACCTCATAGGCGGATTAGCCGCTGGCGTAAGTAGCCCATTGATCACTTGCACCCACACCCTAGGATTTAAGGGCTACTCCTGACATCAGAACCTCAATTCTGATCTGACTTGCAACAAAGGATGCAGAAAAGACAAGAGTCTGTGACAACAGGAGCTGTATAAACCAAAGGCATGAGACCCTGCACCTGTGGCAGCCTTCTTGGAACTGCACGACTGCAACTGGTCCCAGACCAAAGGCTGGTTACCCCAGACAGAGGAACCCCTTTGAGAGCCAAAGGCACCTCCAGACTCCCCATAACTAGTGGCACTTGGCCCCTGCACACCTCAGGTGAAAACAATTAACAGAAACCAAAGAACCGCTGGCCATCGGGCCTTCTAAGGGATTGCCCAAATGTAGATGGTCCAGTTCATTGTGGAAAATGTAGTACTGACCTCCAGGTAGCTTCCGGTGGCTACAGCTTAACCCCGGACCTCTGTACGTGCTGAGCTTACTGCTGCCAAGGCTTGTTGGTTGCCAGTCCGGCAACCACCACCTTTATTCGACGCTGCAACTCAAGGGAACACCACAACACCTTCATCCGGGGGCCAGAAGTGGCCTCATTGTCCATTTTTTGCAGCCGTTTCCTCACCAGCACTGTGTAAGTGGTAAAACCGGCTCCCCCGCGGCTCCCGCTTCAGCACCAAGTACAGCCAGGACAACTCTGTGGCTGGGATTCTTGAGCCAGGTAAAATCAAACTAGCTGTTGTGGCTTGGTCCTGAGACCCGCATCACTTTAACCCTCAGTGGGTTCCATGCAACTCGACCTGCAAGTGACCGATTGCAACTAGTACTTTTTCCCATTGACTGCAATGCTAAAGTTTTGCAGCATTGTTTTGCACTGATTTAATTTTGCTTCTATCATCCAGAACTCCAGTTATACCTATCCGATTGACTTTGTTTTGATATCTAAATTTATATACAAATCTGCTTCATTTTTATAAATTGGTGTCTGATTTCTTTTGAGTCATGTCAATGACTTATCGCCCATGTTGGTACTCTGAAAAGCTTAACACATGTTCCTCCAGTAAAGCATGACTACTTTTTGCCACTCTACCAGGAAAGAGTTAAGGGTTTATTATTGTGAATCCAAGAGCCATCTTTAGGGTATTGTGAGAGTATTGCATAGTGAAGCTGTTAGACCTGTCACAGTAGCGGCTGGCAGGGAATGAGGGTGGAGGGGCGGGGGGAGGGAGGATAGATGGTGGACAAAAAAAATTACCACTTACCTCTTCAGCCGGCCGCGTCTCTCCTCCGCTTCTCCGGTGAATCCCAGAACCAGGAAGCACCCAGGCTCCCCATAGTCAATCACAACGCTGCAATTCAGCATTATGATTGGTCTGAGCACTGTGGATTGGCGCTCAGATGGGGACTGGGGGCCTGTGCATGTTCCCCACCAGGCTGTGTAATGCAGCCTGGTGGGGAACATGCAAAGTGCGCATGACTGCTTGGCCGGGACAAGAAGCCGGCCAAGCAGTCATGTGCACTTTAAGTGTGGAAACCACTCCTCCCCCTGTGCCTCCAGCTCCGCCCTAGCCCAGCCCCGAACCTGCAAAAAATAAAATGATAATAACTATGTTATTATAATTTTATTTTTCCTGCTCAAAGAGCTGTGGGGTGACGCTCCTCTGTCTTAGAGGAGGAGCCGCCCCTGACCTATCATCCTTAGGGTGGTCTTCCCCCAAATGTTTGGCCCGCTTATCTCCTCTTTTTGCTGATTCTTTCTGTTGGCCTTAGGCCTCTGAGCACTTTACCACTGCTGACCAGTGAGAAAGTGCATGTGCTTCTCCCCTAAACATGGTGAAATTGATGTATACACAACTAGCATATTTAGTTTACGTGTAAGTCCCTCATAAAGAGGTATACGATATACCCCGGGCCCATAAATTAAATGCTACTAGTGGGTCTGCAGATCTTATTTTTCCACCCACACAAGTAGCCTTTCAAACCTGTTCCAGGCCTGCAATATCAGTGCTTGTGTGTGCAGTTTACTGTCACTTCTACCTAGCATTTAAAATCCTTGGTCAAGCCTTAAACTCCCCTTTTATTAAATGTAAGTCACCCCTAAGGTAGGCCCTAGGTAGCCCATAGGGCAGGGTGCTCTGTAAGTAAAAGGTAGGTCATGTACTGGTAAGTTGTGTATGTTCTAGTAGTGACAAATATCCAAATTCGTTTTTCACTACTGTGAGGACTACTTCTCTCATACGTTAGCATTGGGAAATCCTTAATACACTTTTAAGCTGTAATTCCAGATTAGAAAGGAGTAGCTGCATCATGTTTCATATCTTTGGAATGGTAATGATAAATCCCCTTAACTGGTAAATTTGGATTTAATATTACTGTTTTTGAAATACCACTTTTAGAAAGTGGACATTTCTCTGCTCTTACTGCTCTGTGTGCCTGCAGCCTGTCTCAAATACATGTCTGGGATGGGAGACAGCTGTAATTTGCGCATTTCCTCTAGACAGCCACAAACACATAAAGGATCAGTGTGACAGAGAACTCATCTGCATTCTGATTGCTTTTCCTAGGCAGGAAGAGAGGGGGGAGCTGACTCTTACACCTGAACAGGCAGTGTCCTGTTTCCCACACAAAGGGCTGATTACTCCCTACTGATACTCTGGAGCCAGGGCTGGGAAGAAAGGGCCTGTGTGCACTTCAAATACCATTCTTTGAAGTCATCCCCACTTCAAAGACACAGCTGGGTATAAGTACTGGGTCTCTCACTCTACCAGGATTGCCACTCTGCTTGACTGCTGCTCTGGAAGAACTGTTTTTCTGCTTTGCTGTGCTGACCTGCTGCCTGCTGATCTCTGCCCTGCTGAAGTCAAGGACTGGACCCATCTCACTTGAACCCAGAGTGACTCCAAGGGCTTGCTGGCTTGCCCCCTGTTCTGAAGTCTCAGGGCCATCCATCAAAGACTACTTTCAACAATGCAACAGCACCTGGACTCTGCCATCTGTGAGTGATGCCCTGCCAAGTGGTGCCAATTCAGTCCTGCACCCTTGAAAGGTAGTTTCTGCTGTGGAGATCATCAAAACCAACACATTGATGACTTTGTGCCAATCAGAACGACGCATATCCCTTTAACATGACTGCTGATCGACAACATCGCTTCAACGGACTGCGCTGCTCAATGATGACGGACTGCGCAGCTTGATGATGATACATCGCCTGCATCGTAAAGGGTTTCAACCACGAAGCTTCCATCAACTGCACTGATCATAACCGACGCATTGCCTGCATCCATGGGATCGAAGACGATACCTCGCCTCCTCTGCTCCTCACATCGTTTCTTCGACGTCACCGCTTCCTCCATCCAAGGTACTTTTTCAGCGGGACCTGTGTGAGTCCTATTGAATTTTAAAAAATCATAACTCCAGTTCTACATATTGGATTTTTTGTCATTTTGGTTTTGATTTACTCATAAAATTAGTGTCTATTTTTCTAACCATATGTGGAGTATTTTTGTGGCATTTTCAATGGGTTACTGTGTGCTTGTGTTGTACAAATACTTTACACATTGCCTCTTTCGATAAGCCTGACTTCTCCATGCAAAGCTACCAGAGAGTGAGCACAGGTATCTTTTAGTGTGTATCTAGTTTACCCTGACTAGAATGGTGGGTTCTGCTAGTATATGGTGCATACTCTGATAACCAGAATCCCCATTTCTAACAGAAGCCTAACCAGCATCACTACATTATAGCCCACCTTCCTACAGGGAGAAATCAGGAACCTCCAAGAGCAAGAAAAAGAGGCAGGGAGTGCCTGGTAGTGGAGTAAAGACTACTGGCCTTGGTATTTGGTGCACCGACATTTAATTGCACCGACCACCAGCTTCTGAGCAGAGCTTCAGGCACCGGCACTTCATTCTTCCACAAATTAAGCACTGAGATTGACAATGTTGAATAAGCTCTCTGTTGAGAATATCTTTGAGAATATGGAACACCCCACAAAAAACATCCAAGACCAGGTCTGGAGGCTTAGTGGACTAATGCGTCCACTGTAGGAGCCTGAGTTTGACCTTATGGTCACAGGTTAATATCCCGGCAGATCCACTCAGACTTTCATCCTTCTGAGGTTGATAAAATGAGTACCATTGAGTTGGGTAACAATAAGCATCTGTTATTCATCAGCAAGATACCGGTCACGGTGAATGTGTGCTTTACAAATACAAATGTTATTTTATGTTATGTTAGAAGTAGCAGTGTTGTTTGGGCGCTATCCTGTAGAATTCCTTCCCACCACCCAATGCGGGTTTGTGAATCAGAGCCACATTGTGAGAAACTGGGTTATTGGTTGAGGGGGATGAAACTCCTCTTAAGCAACAACCGCAATCCTTGTCAAGGTGAACCAAAAAAAGTCACTAAATTAGCCTGTGCTTAACTCTCTGGTAGCTTGGTACAAAAGCAGTCAGGTTTAATTTAGAGGCAAGGTGTAAAGTATTTATGAAGCACTCAAACAGTAATAAAGTGAAAACATAACACAAGCAAAAATCCCACACCTATCTAGAAAGATAGAGTAAATTTGAATAAATATAGGGATACCAGAACGACAAAAATCTAATCAGTAGAACTGGTGATATGCTGTTTCATGATCTTTGGTAAAAGTAGAGGCAAAAAGCGCTAAGCTCCAAATGGGGTTATCTGGTAGAGCCGGACTGGGACAAAGTCTTAAGTTTAAGCTGACCACGATGGAGCGTGAGCCAGGTACAGGACCAAGTTTAGCCTGCTGGTCAATGTATCTGATTGTACTTGGACTAAGATGTGCCTGTGTTGCACTGCGTCAATTTGGGTCAGTTCTGATGGGGCTGCCTATCAGGAGCTGTGCGGTGCTGTGATGCAAGGTCCTACATTGAGATGCGTCATGCTGCATTGGTTCCGATAAGGCTGCTGATCAGGAACTGCGGGGTGCTGCGATGCAAGGTCCTGTGTACAGATGCATTTCTTTGTGTTGGTTCAGAGGAGGCTGCCAATCAGGAGCTGCGTGGTGCTTCAAAGTGAAGTTGAGATGCGTCACACAGCTTCGGTTCTGATGAGGCCACCGATCAAGAGCTGAGAGGTGCTGCTATACGAGGTCTTGCACTGCGCTGTATTGAGTTGCGTCACTTCTGAGCAATCCTACTGCTGGGTCACGAGAAGTGCACTCTGATGCCAGCCAAGGGTCTAAGACCTGGGGGACACCTCTTGGGGAGCCGCTCCAGTTGAGTCTGGGCAACTGGGCAAATGCAGGACAAGTCTCTAGAGCTTGCTATGTCCCTGTAGCTCAGAACAGGAGGCCAGTCAGCTAGCCCTTGGAGTCACTCTGGTGGTTCTGAGTTCTAGGAACAGGTCCAGTCTTCTTTCCTCAGACAGCAGGGTAGTCCTTCTTGCAGCAGGGCAGCAGGGCAGCAGGGCAGCAGGGCAGCAGAGCAGTCCTTCTTCTGAGTCTTCCACAGGTCCAGAAGTGATCTGATGAGGGGTCTAAGAGCCCAATAACTTATACTTGGTGCTGCTTTGAAATGGGAGAAATTTCTAGGCTTCCCCCAACATCTGGTTCAGGAATTTCCTTCCTTCCCCTGCCAGGCACCAAGATGTCTGGAGTGATGAAAGGCTAGTGTAAAGTTTTTTGTGAGTGCCGAAGGCAGTCTCCATTGAAGTGCAAGTGTAGTAGGTGATAGAGCGCAACTGTGCTCTTCCATTTGTAGGGGTGCATTATAATCACAAGTAGTTTGCACCTGCATATATTCTCTTGTTGTGTTAATATTTGGTCATTTGAATGTGTAATGTAATAACGTGAAAAGTGAAGTAATAGAGATATTTTGTACAACGTGGAGAATTTAACATTGTAATCCTGTTTTAAATGGTGAAATCTTAACGTTCGTTTTACAAGTGACTAATGAGAATTTAGTTCACTGACATGTAACACACTGATTTAAATGTGCACAGTAATAATGTTCATGTATATGCGTGTTTAATGAAGATTCATGGTGATTCTTATGTTAGCCGATTTTCTGTAGGCCTCATCTGTATTTTTCCCTGGCTCTCAAGTTGAAGTGTTCGTAATGTTCATGTGTATGCAAAATCTTTTCTTTGTCACGTTTCTGTTGCAGGTGGAGAAATGTATCTTCGTTAGTTAGAATAACACTTTTGTTTTAGGAGTTAGGCTTAGGGAGGAGAGGATACATTTGAATAAGTGGTGCTGATAATGTGGAATGGTGTTCTTTCTCACTGGAGAAGGCCTGGAAATCAAGGTAATCGAGCCAGAGGCTGGGAGTGTCGAAGCCGACTGGAAAGTTACCTACGAGGAGGTGTCTAGCTGGATGGGACGATTGCGTGATGTGATGATGGGTGTGGCCTAGGATTTTGATGTTGGGATTAGGGACAGTGCCCCGGGGTTTGAGTTAGAAGAAGAGATCTGATGGAGGGAGCTCTGTAGCTTTATGTTACTTGACCCATTCAACGTGAGTGCACTTCTTAGGAAGTCTTCACGTGCTGAAACCTTTTCCTGAACTTGCCTGGGGAAATGCTAAGTAGGGATGTCACGTTAGTGGTAGTGTAGGGACAGACTAATGCATTTAACTTGCGAACCTCACATGAAGAATACCCTTGATGTTGGTGCAGTGATTTTCTGCGTCCTGATCCTAGAACTTGTCATCCTTTGTATGCTTTGCCGATTACATTTTGCCCGTAAGTTTGGCTTTGTATTAGTTCCGATGTATTTCTACACCCTCATCTTGAGGCGTTTGCATGTTCAATTATTCTTGGCTTTGTAATAAACTAACTAAACTTAGAACCTGGAGTCAGTGATTCTTCAGAGTCATGGGTTATTGGGATTGTGAAATCTAATTGGACAAGATATTTCTCCCCTCTACAATTTTAAACAGGAACCAACGATCCATCGACCAGGGGTTCCAGAGTAAATCTAGAATGTGGAACCCGGCCCCATCATAGGTGACAGCTCCGCCCCACCCAGCCTGCCAATACCCAGTCCCCATTTGTGACACTGGCTGGGAAGAATACACAAAGACCACCTGTCAACTACACCTAGTCATGTGACCCAGGACACAGGCTGCAGGCACCAAATGGTTAGGACAATAAAATGCGAACTTTCTAAAAGTATACAAAACAGTGATGGATGGAATGATTGAATTAATCTCAGCCATTGGTAGTTATTCGAACCACATCCCAATCCATAGTTATTTTGCACACCATGCCACCTCAGTTTGGCCCAGCTATATGCAAATCAGTCTTGACCCTGCTCGAATAGGAACAGTCCAGCCCGAACTTCCAAACCAGGTCCTCCCTGAACCATAACCCAAGCAACCCAGGACCAGTTTTGAACTAGTTATGGGCTCATCAGCCGGGTACAGCTTGGTTCCAGTGACACAGTGTGCACTGGACCCCCACCTGGGCAGTTTAAAACTGCACTACAGGCTACAGTGGCAGGCCTGGGACATGTTTTAAAAGGCTACGGTGAGTGCTGCATGCCGACTAGTAGCATTTAACTTACAGGCCCTGGGTACATGTAGTACAACTTTACTATGGACTTACAAGTAAATTAAATATGCCAATCTGGGGTAAGCTATTTGTACCATGTTTTAGGGAGAGTGCACATGCACTTTACCAGTGGTTAACAGGGTAAAGTGCATAGAGTTTAAAGCCAACAAAAACGAATTCAATAAACCAGGTGGGGTGAAGGCAAAACGTTTAGGGGTGACCCTGCAGAGAGGGCCAGGTCCAACACGAATAGGCCATGTTATAACGCATGCGTTTAGAACGCATGCCATTACAACGTGGTCATTACAATGACCGCGCTGTTACATCGCATACCAATACAACGCAAGTCATTACAACTACTTGCTGTAGGGGGGCGCTGGAGGTTGGAATAGTTTAATTTACATTTCCAACTCCAGTCTGTGCAACAGTATTAAAATCCAACACCTCTGCCCCCTACAGCAAGCCGTTGTAATGGCTTGCGTTGTAATGGCATGCAATGTAACAACGCAGTCGTTGTAATGACCGCGTTGTAATGGCATGCCTTGTTTCGCATGCGGGGTAAACGATGTTTACCGTCCATCACACATGAAGCCATGCAGGAGAGATGACAGAAGGTTAATTCTCTAATGAGTAAAAGGAGAAAAGCTTGAGACACAAAGCTTACCATAGAGCATTGGGCGCTGTAACAAGATCACAACCAAAGGGCCAAATTCAAACCAACA
Organism: Calotriton arnoldi; assembly: GCA_963921515.1. Lineage (NCBI taxonomy): Eukaryota > Metazoa > Chordata > Amphibia > Caudata > Salamandridae > Calotriton > Calotriton arnoldi. The sequence goes on along the minus strand of CAWUFW010023125.1, from coordinate 6,387 downwards.
TTTGAACCTCCGCCTTGGACAGTGACAAAATGAACTATAATATCCACTCAGCCTGGTGATTCATTAACCACTGGGAATATTTCCTTCATTAATCACATTCAGAAAACATCAGACTTGAGGTGCTACTGACCCAAGGTGACAGTGAACTTTTCTCAAATAGTGGAGCAAGAGGTGATTAGGATGAAATTTGAAATTGCCAGTGTGACTCTCTTGCCTCAGTCAACGAGCAAGGGACATCCTGCAGACCCCTTGGAGTCTCCTCAGCTTCTCATTTGTGAACCCTTTGCAAGACAACATGAAGGCCTCATATATGAACTGCGACCAAGTACGATGCCATCTCAACGGTATTCGGACTTTACTATTTAATAATCTACATCAGACTTCCTGAGTCATGTTGGCTGTCCTCCCTGATTTGCTTGTTTGGTTATACAACTGATACTTTACTTTAGTTCCATGTTTTGGGAGGAAGGCTGTATCTAGAGCTCCAGGTACAACCAAACATTAATTCTTACTTTTCTGTGTTTCACCCTCAAAAATATGTATGTAATTATGGGCCAGATGTACAAAGCCATTTTGCATTTCTTAACAGGCTGAATCGCTATTTTGGCCGTTAAGAAAGGCTAAAGCCCTTTTCCTATGTACAAAGGCCTGTTCACGGTCACAATTTGTGATATGTAGAAATCGCAAATTACGACAGCGGTTTAGGAATCGCAAATAGGTATTCCTTATTTGCGATTCCTAAAGCACCACATGTAAATAGCATTTCCTAAATGAAAATTGTGCATTTAGGAAATGCTATTACCATCGACTTGAAGTCGATGATAACCATGAAGCGCACTTACATGTGCACGATGCATTTCGGAGTGCCTCTACAAGGGCCTTAAGGCCAGAGGCACCCTTGGGTTTGGATTTCCTAAATTAGGATTTCCTACTAGGAAATTGCTATTAGGAAAGCGCAAAATTAGTACATATCATTTTGGCCCACATCTATGAAGCTATTTTGCATCCGCAAACATGCCAATTCGCAGAATCGGCCCGCTTGCGAACGCAAAAAAGGCTTTCCCAATGTACCAACCTCTATTTTGTGATTCAATAACCGGTTACTGATTCGCAAAATGGGTTTGCAAGTCAGTATTAGGAAGGGGCATGTTTAGGGCGTCCCTTCCTAATACCGAAATGCAGCGGTATGTATGAATGTCTTGCGACCAAATACCAGTCACAAAATATTCGCAGTTAACCATCAGATTCAATTTTATGGTAACCCATTCGCAAATGAGAAGGGGTCTCCAAGGGACCCCTTCGCCTTTGTGAATGCATGCAAAAATGTTTTTTAAGAGCAGGCAGTGGTACCGGGGACCATTGCCTGCTCCAAAAAATTAAAAGAAAACTTTTATTTTTTTTCTCTTAAATGCAACCTGTTTTCCTTCCAGGAAAACGGGCTGCATTTCAAAAAAATGGTGGTCTGCTGACCCCAGGAGGCCACTATCCCTGTGATTTTAGGATTCCTGATGGGCCGCAAATTGCGACCTACCTCATTAATATTAATGAGGTTGGTCAATCTGTGACCCCCTAGGAATCGCTAAATGAAAATCATGAAGTTTCATACATTAGGAATAGCAATTACTAAATTGAGATTCACAGAAAAGCGTAATTAGGTAATCGCTGTTCCTAATATTGATACATGTGGCCCTTTGCATTTTCTAAATATCGATTCCTATGGAATCGGTATTTAAGAAATGCAAAATAACATCTTCGTACATCTGGCGCTGAGAATCACTAACACATTCTTTATGAAGTAGTCACAATTATCGCATTTCTTATTCCAAAATATTACGTATTTTTACGTGTAGGAATTACAGGCCTGATGTATTATTTCCATTCTCAAACCAGGGATTTCAAAATTTGTTCACTGGTTTGTGAATGTGGATGCAGTTTATGATACGAACTATGCACTGACAGGTCACATCACAAATTGAACATTCACAGGGGGTCGCACAACCACCTATCTAATGAATATTCATTGCGTAGGTCGCAGAGCGCGACTCCACCATGATTGGCTGCAAATTCTGGCATGGAGGCCTACAAGAGACAGCAGAAGCCTGTCCCGCATGGATGTATGACGATACCACGCATGCATTACATCGCATGCCATTAGATCGCGGTTTTAACAACGCAAGTCGTTACAACGACTTGCGTTGGAGAAGCGCTGGACTTAGGAGTAGTTTAATTTACTATTCCAACTCCAGCCTACGTACAGTAGGGAAGGTGTTGGATAGTAATTTAAACTACTCCTTGTCCTATAGCGCCCTCCAGTGCAAGTCGTTGTAACGACTTTCGTTGTAAAAACCGCAATCTAATGGCATGCGATGTAATGCATGCGTTCTAAAGGTTGTTTCCCGTCCCGCATCTACATTTCCAAAGGTGAAACGTTCTTTTTAAAAGCAGCAGGTGTCTTTTAAAGGGACAGGTGCTGCTTTTAAGAAAAAATAGTTTGCCATTTGGGAAGACATTGTGGACAAGACGTGTTGGTACCTGGGACCACTCCTGCTCCCCCTTAGACAAGTGGCATAGCAATGGAGCTAAAGGGCCTAGTGCAGTCAAGGAAAATGTCCCCAATGACCTCTGGGGGTAATATAATACAGCAATAAACAAGGTTTACTTGGCCCCTCAGGCCCCTGTGCTACTAAATCTGTTTCATCATTGATATCTAATCACCTGCCCGAGGTCAACGTCATAGGTCCTGAAGAGAAAGGTTTTTCCAGGTTGCTGTAGGATATTGCCCCATTGTTAGGTACTAAGGGGCAGATTTATAAGCCCCTTGCAACACTTTTGCGCCGCTGTTGCGTCACTTTTGTGACGCAGCGATGGCGTAAAAAATTCGGCCAATTTACAACGTGACGCATCTAGGGAGATGCGTCACGTTGTAAAGCCCTGCGTCACATTATACCTGCATCAGGTATAATGTATGCAGGGTGGGCGTTCCCACGCAGGAAAGCCTAGTAAAAGTGACGCAGTGAAATCTACAAGATTTCACTGCGTCACTTATTTCACTGCGTCACTTCTAGGACGCCACTGTGTCAAAACCTTACGCCTGCTTGAAGCAGGTGTAAGGAGTGACGCAGTGAAGTGGGAATAGGCCTCAAAATGCATTGCGACACGACTCCAGCAATGCGTGACTTTTGCCCCAACAGATGCGTCAGAATTTTTGACGCATCTGTCAATCCTTGCGCCATGGTGCGCCGTATTGTAAATACGGCGCATCCATGGTGGCGCAAGGGTTTCTCAAGGTGGTGCAGGGAAAGTGATGCATCTCTACAGATGCGTCACTTTCTTGTAAATGTGCCCCAGAGTACAGTTAACTGTTGTTCAAGCCCCATAGTGAAAAATAAAGTACATCGAGTGGGTTTCAGTCCGGCCCTTTGCTCATGATTAGATGGCTTCCACTTCTACCTCAATTTCCAACTCCTAATTTCATGGTTTTACTCCCTATTCTTATGTTTATCCCACTCCAGGAGCATTTTTATCACACCATGTTTTGACTAGACAGCATATGTATCCTTCTGCTAATGTCAAACCTTGCACTGCCGTGCATTTGAGGGACTAGTTTCTCTCCCTCTCTATCTCTCCTAGCTTGCCACTTTTCCTCTCATTGGTTTTTTTCAGTGGCGGCTGCTATATACCGGGGGTGGTAGTCAGGGGGGAGGAGGAGGTGGGGGGATGTAAATTAAAATAATAGAAAATAAATAAAAAAAACACTTACCTTAAGGTCGGCCAACCGGCCGGCAGCCGCCTCTCAGTCCGCTCACCGACGCCGCCTCTCACTCCTGAGAAGCAGGAACCACGAAGCAGCCAGGCTCCTGACTCCCCTAGCCAATCACAATGCTTCAAAGCAGCGTTGTGATTGGTCTGAGTGCCGTGGTTCGGCACTCAGACGGGAAATGGTGCCTGGGCATGTTCTGCACCCAGGCTGTAATACAGCCTGGGAGCAGAACATGCAAAGTGCGCATGACTGTTATGGTCGGCCCGAGAGAGCCGGCCAAACAGTTGTGCGCACTTTAGAGTGGAGCAACCACTCCTCCTCCTCCTGGCCCCTACCCTGGCAGTCCAGCCCCACCCACACCAGTAAATGGAAAACTAAAATGATAATAACGCTGGTTATTAACATTTTAGTTTTCCTTTAACTACTGCTCGCAGAGCAGTGGGGCTACGCTCCTCTGCCTTAGTGGAGGAGCTGCCCCTGGTTTCTTTACTTAAAAAACACCCTCCCAGCACCCACTTTCTCCCTCCACTCTAATCCTGTTGCACTCTCACCACTTGTTATGGCAGGCCCTGCTACTTGACTGCAGCAGCAGCTGTCCAGCAGCACCCTGAAAATTAAAATCAGAGAGTGTAAAGGCACTGTTTTAGTTCTGGCCGTGAGAAAAAACTTGTTTACCTGCTTCATTCACAGTTGCAGATGATCAGTAAACACACATTGTAAGTAAAGAAATGGGTGATTGGGTGTTTAGGGCGATGGGAGAAATTGAAGCCCTATACCCTGGGTTTTTGGGTGCGTAGTGTGGTCCAGCTACCACAGTGGGGGCTCATTGGCACCCAAGTTAGGTGGCCATGATTAGGGACTTTAAAGGTGAGGGCAGTTAGGATTGACCCCTCCTTTCTCCTAGTTTGGGGGGCACGCCAATCAGGGGGACAGCAAGTGTTTTACCCGAGTGGTTTGTTTCTGGTTTTTCCAGTGGTTTGCAGGGTAGGTTTTCTTTTTTTGTCTTTAAGGTTCATTATGAGTGAGTTACTATTGGGTTGTCGGAATTAACGGAGGGTAGTATTGACCAGTGCACAGAGCAAATCTCTCATTGAAGTGCTTATGTTCCTTAAGGAGGCAGGAGGACAATCTTGTTGAAGCCCTGAGTCATTGACCTGGCTTGAGTGCCACAGTGGGGACACCTGCAGAGGAATTCGGCTGGTGGGATGGTGGCAGCTATTTCGATGTGCTCGCCGCCTAAGAGAAAGGTGAATTAGTTAGCTGATGTGGCGGGTGCTGGGACATGTGGGGGAGCAGGAGAAAGAGATGTTGGTGAGGTGGTCCTGCAGTGTTGATAGTCCCTGTTGGACACTAGTGGAAGCATAGCATAAGGGGCAAAATGGGGAACTGGTACCTGTACCTGAGGCATGTTCCAGGCCGGGCTCCCAGGCCGGGCTCGTTGGCTGTGCAATTTGCCTAAAATTGAACTCAGACTAGACTGAGGTGGGAGCATTCGGGAAGAACGCGTCGCCATGAGACTCCACTTTGTGGCCCACAGACAGACCTTGGACCCACCCCGATGCCCTGCTCACAAGTGAGAAACCTCGGAATCATCATAGACAACAAACTGGACATGACTGCCCAAGTCAATCCAGTGGTCTCAGCCTGCTTCAACACACTAAGGATTCTGAAAAAAATCTTCAACTGGCTACCAAACAACACCAGGAAAACGATCTCCCAAGTCCTCGTCACCAGCAGACTAGAGTATGGAAACACTCTGTACGCAGGGTTTACCAAACAGCTCACAAGAAAACTGCAGATCATCCAAAATGCAGTGGCCAGACTAGTCCTCACCTTCCCACGCGAAGCCCACATCACTCCACACCTTTGTGAACTCCACTGGCATCTGATACACAAATGTGCACACTTTAAACTCCTTATCCACACCTACAAAGCTCTCAACACTGTCCCTGCCTACCTGAACAGCCTCATTCATATGCACCAACCTTCCAGACAACTCCGCTCTGACAGTCTCTCACTAGCACACACCTCATGCACACACAAAAGCAGAGCAGGGGTATGGGCCTTCTCGTACCTGGCTCCTAAAGCCTGGAACGGCCTCCTGCAACACATCACAAACTCCTCTCTTCTTGACTTTCACAAGAAGCTGAAGACTTGGCTTTTCAAGTAAGCCCTCAGGGCTGGCCTCATACACTCACTACAGAGTGTCTGGATACCCTCATGGGTGATTAGGGCAGTATAAAAACACAGATGACATAACATAACATAACATAACATTACATGACATAACATAACACAAGGCGAGGTGCCATGGCAGGAGGTGTGATTTACAGTGGGTGTGGACAGGCCTAATGCTGTTGTGGGCCTACTGCTCGATTTAGCTAGAGTTTGAAGGCAGGCCTGAGTAATGGATGTTGAGACAATACTAGGAGCCTGGGGCAGCACGAATCAGGAATAGGACAGGAGCTGCTGGAGGTGGAGGTAGGTGGTGTAGGAGAGTAGGATCTGCTTCACATGGGTACCCCCACTTTTTGCTGATGCTTCACTGTTTTTCGACTTTAGTCTGGCTGGGGCCCTGCTAATCAGAACCCCAGCCTAGCTGCTTCCTCTCTAAAATGGTTTCCATG